>VYZX01025902.1:120418-160056 GCA_013401335.1 Brachypteracias leptosomus
ACTCTAGTGAGACCACCTCTGGAGTAATGTGTCCAGTTCTGGGCTCCCCAGTTCAAGAGAGACAAGGAACTACTGGAGAGAGTCCAGTGGAGGCTACGAAGATGCTGAGGGGACTGGAGCATCTCTGTGATGAGGAAAGAGACCTGGGGCTGTTTAGGCTGGAGACGACTGAGAGGGGATCTGATCAATGCTGATCAACAGCTAAAGGGCCTGCAGGCACCAAGAGGATGGGGCCAGTCTCTTTTCGGTGGTGCCCAGCAACAGGACAAGGGCCAATGGGCACAAACTGGAACCCAGGAGGTTCCATATGAACAGGAGGAAAAACCTCTTTGCTATAAGGGTGCCAGAGCCTGGCCCAGGCTGCCCAGAGAGGTTGTGGAGTCCCCTTCTCTGGAGAGATTTCAAACCCACCTGGATGTGATCCTGGGAAACCTACTCTGGGTGACCTTGCTGTAGCAGAGCGGCTGGATCTCCAGAGGTCCCTTCCAACCCCTACCCCTAGCCTAAAGCACTAAATCAAGCAATAAAAGAGAAATCACAGTGCAGGGCTTCCCTTTCTCCTTTGTATCACCCACCCATTAGTTTAAAGACCCACGAGAGTTGGGGTTTTTTTGCAGAAAGCCCCTCTTGGGCTGGTTTCCATCTATGCTGTAGCTCCAAAGTTGTATTTTCAACTTCCTCACCACAACAATAAGGACCAAACTGAAGTGGAAGATTTTAGAGGCCATGAAAGCTGAGCTCCTTGGGATGTCACAGGCCTCCAGCATCTGCTGTTTGAAGCACCACACACCAAAAACCTGCTGGAGGAGATGTGTGTTTTCCAGGCAGACTGTCCAGGCTGGGGACGCTGCTGTCAGCATTCACCCCTTGACAAGTGATGGTGAACAGCACTGACTCTGAGAGACAACGCAAAGCACACAGCACTTCACGTGGGTCTCCATCAGCTGGGCCACCCAGGATTTTAACTGTTCTTTGCCTTTTCCCCCCCTAAAGACGCAGTAGGAGAGAGGTTAACGCTCCCACCCAGCCACCCAGCAGCACATTTTCCATCAGTCCCAGCAGGAATTGCAGCCACCATTCCCAGAGAGCTTCCCAAGCACCAGTAGGGCAGGCACCGCAGTGGGATCCGCCAGGGGAAGGGTTGGCAGAACAATCAATTTTCCATTTTTCAAGGCAATGGGAGCTTTTAGGAGCAATCAATTGGTGGTGTAATTAGGAATATTACCCGCATAGCTAATAATTATTGAAGATGGCTCTCTCCTTCACAGTTCATTTCCATCGTACCCTTCTGCTAAATAAAGGTGTTACCAATGGATGGCATTTGCAGCTTCATCATCTACTGTCACGGGCATTATTCCCGTTGATTTGAGAACGTGACAGAGAGTGACTGTGAGGAAAACAGGACCTGAGCAGCCAAGCAGCCAGCAGTGAAGATTTTTTTCAGAAGCACTGATTTTTATATAAACACTACTCAAAAACTTCTCTCCACATGGTGCTGGCTCAAAGTAGCGAGGAGATGTTACCGTGTTGGGGGTAGACTGACAGAAGCCATGCTATGGAAAGGTGGACTCTAAGCTTGCATCAGCAGCAAGGGTTACATGCAACACGCTACAGAAAGAGAGAGAAGAATTAGGATGATGGGATCCCCCTGCTGCCTTCACTCTCTTCCATGGGAAAGAGTCCTGCTAGGTGTAAAACGACTACATACTCCACGGCAGTATGAAATAAAAAATTCATTAAATCATAAATCTTCTGGAAAGGGGATCTACTGGGGAGATTATATTCACTTTTCATGGACATATTAATTCAACGGTGGCATATCATATTGTTCTCTGTGGGGGGAAAAAGACATATTGTTTTAAAGTACGATATTTAGAGCAGTCCTTTAGGAAGGAAAGCAAATATAACCTTGGCAAGGAAAAGCAACTGCATGAGCGCTGAGTAAGGGACATTAAAAGCAGGGCCCAAGTCCCAGCTGCCGAAAGTCAGCACAGCTTGACTGGAGTTGCTGGAGCTAAGCCCGTGCATGGGAGCTGAGAGTGAAGGTCACCTCCAGTTAGCTGCAACTCCTGGAGATGTTAAGGAAAGGAACACAAGAGGTCGTTTTTTTACTGGGCCTGTTGTGAGCACTCACCGTTTGCCCCTAGCAAACACCAGCAGCAGGTGAGAAGACCAAGACATTATAGCAGCATTCAGTTTGGGGTTCATTGGTTTGAACTATCTGGCCATCTCCTCCTGGATTGCTCAGCAGTGGGAACTGCCAAACTCTCCTGGATCTCAGTCCAGCCAGACACTCAAGATTTGGGCAGAACTCAATAGCCAGCTACAAAACACAGGCTCATCAAAGAGCTCCTTGGGCTCCTGCCCAGTCTAGACCCTCTACATGCCTGGTCTTGGTCCTCCAGAAGGCTTCAGTCCTACTATGGCACATGCCCAGAAGTGTCTGCAGCAGACTGAAACCTATATTCTGTCTAAACTGCAACCAGATTGATGCCAGGAAACACCTCCCTCCCCTGAGGGATCGTATCTGACAGATATTTGAGGAGCACCCTGCAGACAGGCATCCACAGCATATGAACAAGATCTCCTCAAAACATGCAGCTTCTATACAATGCTGGGGGGTGAGACTGGTCTCACAGCCCCCTTTCACAGCTACAGTCACACTCCATCTTTGGCTTCCCACCTCTCTCCTGACCCCACAAATCTTGTTTTCCTTTGAAATGGAAGCATCACCTCTCCCCCTCTTTCTCCATCCACACCTTTAGTGTGGTGGTCAGTGCAGTCTCATGGGTGATATAGGTTCAAATCTCCTCCGGCTTCACTCTGGTTCTTCAACAAAGAAGGACCAGGGAGCCCTGACAGTAAGTTCACCATGAGCCAGCAATGTGCTCTTGTGGCCAAGAAGGCCAGTGGTCCCCTGAGCTGCATTAAGAGGAGTGTGACCAGCAGGTCAAGGGAGGTTCTCCTCTCCCTCTACTCTGCCCTAGCAAAGCCACATCTGAAATGTTGTGTCCAGTTCTGGGCTTCCCAGTTCAAGAGAGACAAGGAACTACTGGAGAGAGTCCACCAGAGGCTATGAAGATGTTGAGGGGACTGGAGCAACTCTGTGATAACGAAAGGCTGAGAGCCCTGGGGCTGTTTAGGCTGGAGAAGACTGAGAGGGAATCTGAACAATGCTTATCAACAGCTAAAGGGCCTGCAGGCATCAAGAGGATGAGGCCAGACTCTTTAAGTGGTGCCCAGCAACAGGACAAGGGCCAATGGGCACAAACTAGAATCCAGGAGGTTCCATCTGAACAGGAGGAAAAAACTCTTTGCTATAAGAGTGCCAGAGCCTGGCCCAGGGTGCCCAGAGAGGTTGTGGAGTCCCCTTCTCTGGAGAGATTTCAAACCCACCTGGATGTGATCCTGGGCACCCTGCTCTGGGTCACCTTGCTGTAGCAGAGAGGCTGGATCTCCAGAGGTCCCTTCCAACCCCTACCATCCTGTGATAATAGCTACACAGCAAGGTTTTCAGCAAAATACAAATTACCATACAATAACTGTTCATGGCCATGTACTTCCTCTGTGATAACTCACCATGCAAAGTAGCTAATTCCAGAGAAACAAGGGAAGAACACAGCTTAAGCTCTCCACACAAGGTAACAGCGACCACTGAGCAGCACTTGCACCGTAACACCACTCATGCCAGTTATGTCCATGGCACACTCAACCAGCTCAGGCACAGATACTTTCACTTGGCCCATCAGAAAAGATGGGATTTGCTTATTACCTGAGTTCCTGGGGTCAGGCTGCACAAGAGCGCTGGACATCTCACTTTCCTCCTTCCTTTTGCCAACCCAGCTATCTTGGCAAAAACTCTTCCATCCATCTCAATGAGGTGTGAAATTTGAAGCATCCCACCGAGGAAACTGCACACGGGACTGTTCCTGGGGAATTAAATAACTGGATGAAAGAAAAAAGGGCCATGAAACATTAACTGGGAACAGTCCCAGCAGCAAAGTCAGCGCATACAAACCACAAAGCCTCTCAACGCGACGTTAAGTCAGTTGTAATTATTTATCTAAGTGTATTCAACTACCTGCTCAAGGTGAAACACACTCATAGGGCTGCATTTTTCTCCATACCTGGGCCAGCTTCCCAGTTGAGCCAAGCAGTTCACAGTAGCCAAGCACTGGGACAATGTAGCTGCTGTAGAAACCCTCGTTGCCGGGGTCCTGGATATTGGCTTCCGTGCAAGGCACGCTGGCGGCAGCTCGTGGCCCGGTGCTGCAGGAAGCCAGAGAGGTCTTGGACTACTCCAATTATCCAATGTGAGCACAAGAAGGAGGCAGCCTGTGCTTTAGCTTCTGTCCAGGGCCCCTGGAAAGTTAATCCTATCCGATTACACTACTCCTTTTTTTTCCCTTCGAAGAAATAAACAGTCTTTTGTACTAAACATAAGGCTGCCTTCTTTTGAAGGAAGATTTATCATCCAGGATAAATTCATGAATTCATTCCATTTTTGTCCCAAATCTTCAAAGCGGTGGTTTTGCTTCATGATGCAATACCAGCTGGTTCTGCCTCTGTGCCAGGCAGCTCCCAAAACAGATCTTAGCTTTCCTTAAAAAAAAAAAAAGAGGGCATGATCACAGATCATCTCCTCAATTGCTTAAAGCCTGCACACAAAATTCCATGCACTCATGTTAAAGTTGTGCAAACACGTACATAAGGAGCTAGGACAGGCTTCCCTCCAGACCACAGCCACCAGGAATGCAATTGATGACACCGGTCAACGAAGAGAAGTGACTGGTGGATGACAAATATCTGCTGTGAGCTGCCCCAGGAGAGGACCCAGCTCTGAAGTAAGAAGGATGGCTCGGTTGCCTTCCCCACGTCAACAGGGACTCCGTTGTGCTGAGCTGAAACCTTGAACTCATTACAATGTCACTCTGTCTCTGGATCCGATATCCTGTGGGGGAATCTTCTGGGAATGTATTTTGGTTCAGACTTGGGTCAAGGAGAGTTGACTTGACCTGAAAATAAATCCAGGCGATCTCAAGCTGAAGAGCTATTGACTACTGTTTGCAATACAATAAAGTGAGGAGATCAAACTCGGCTGAAACCCAGGGTTAACATAAATCCAAGGAGAAAGGGGAACAAGAAAATTCATTCACCACCATGACAAAGGGGACATTTTTTTGTGCTAGCAGAATTCAGAGCAGGGACTGAAAGCGCTTCCCAAGCAGCAGTTTTAGTGTCCCACATGCTAAGTGTGCGTTGTTCAGCTCTGCCAATCTCTTCGACAGCAAGATAAGAGGTACACGACTCTGCATGTGTGTGAAAAAGGTTCTGTGGGCAGGTTTTTTTTTTCTCTAACGTCACTAGATGGAGTTCCTCTGCTCGCACACAGGGCAGCTTTTGTGAGAGGTATTTTATATGGATCCCCAAGGAAAGATCTCAGTGGAAGGGCTCTGAGCACTATTGTGCACACGTGTGCGCAATAACTCTCCGCAACTTTCGGTCCAGGAGAAATGCTGGTTGTACTTGCTGCAGCTCCGAGATGAAATCCTGCTCCTGGCTCAAGCTAAGGGGAGTTGTACCATTAGCTTCACTGAAGTTAGCATTTCTCCTCTTTCAGAAGCTTTGTTTTTTTAATGTTTCTTGGATAAAGCAATTTTTCAACTAGCTGATACTTCCCAGGTCTGTACTGCAGGGAGCTTGAGAGACATTCCCTATCCACACTGTAATATATCCTCAGGAAAAAGCAGAAAATCCCTCCCCAACTCTCCTCCTTCCCAGCCCTCAGATCCAGAGGCAGCAGTTCCACTCACCAGCCCTTTGCCCTGACCCATAACACGTGCTCCACTCCGTAAGTTTTCCAGCTTCCCAACGTGGCTGGAGCTGCTGGTTGACCAGCAAACGTTCAGGAGGATCCTCTGCCTACCCAGCAAACCACAGTGATTTGGTAACTTTACCAGAGTTAATGCCTTAAGAGTGCAAAGCTGTCCTATGAGGATCAGCCCTGTGGACAAGGACTTTGGGAGGGCTGGTGGGTGAAGAGCTGGACATGAGCTGGCAACGTGCACTCATAGCCCAAAAGCAAATCGCATCCTGGGCTGCATCCAGAGCAGGGTGGACAGCAGGGCCAGGGAGGGGATCCTGCCCCTCTGCTCTGCTCGGGGGAGACCCCCCTGCAGTGCTGGGGCCACCTCTGGAGTCCTCAGCACAGGAAAGACATGGACCTGTTGGAGCAGGGCCAGAGGAGGCCATGGAAATGATCTGAGGGCTGGAACCCCTCTGCTGTGAGGACAGGCTGAGAGAGTTGGACTTGTTCAACCTGGAGAAAAGAAGGCTCTGGGGAGACCTTCTTGTGGCTTTTCAGTACTTAAAAGGGGCATATAAGAAAGATGGGAACAGACTTTTTAGCAGGGCCTGTTGCAACAGGACAAGGGGTGATAGTTTTAAACTAAAAGAGGGGGGAATTTAGACTAGAGAGAAGGAAGAAATTTTTTATGCTGAGGGTGATGAGACACTGGCCCAGGTTGCCCAGAGAGGTGGTCAATGCTGCATCCCCAAAACTATTCCAGGTGAGGTTGTACAGGGCCCTGAGCAACCTGCTCTAGTGGAAGCTGTCCCTGCTGAGTACAGGGTGGTTGGACTAGATGCCCTATAAAGGTCCCTTCCAACCCAAACCACTCTATGCTTTAACACAAGCACTCCCAGAACAAACTGTGCATAATAAGATCTAGTGATCTTTCAACATCACCTTTTAATGTGCCGGGTAAGCGTCCTCAGAGCTATCTCAGCTTGAGCTTGCATGTGTTCCCACCCAGAACAGCTGGTTCATCTCAGGATAAATCCTCAATATAGTTTAGACCTGTTGCTGCCATTCATTATCCACCCTATTTTGCAATAAGGATATGGTCAAATCCCTCTAGTCTTTCCATCATCCCCTACTCCCAAGCATGGGAAGAGACAGACACCTCCTGTGCTTTGTCAGGGAAGAAGAGGAGCAGCTCAGCTCACTGTGCAGTTCAGCAGCTGTACCCAGGAGCCCTGGCAACATGGGCAGGAGCTTCACTGTGGACATATGAGCCCAGACAGGGCTGACCAGGGTAGCTGCTTTCAGGGGATGAAGGCAGTCTCTGTGGTAAGACATCAGCCCCGCATTCCCCATTTGAGTGCAACTATGTCTAAACACAGCCCAGGGAAAGCTGTGTATTTATTTTTGTATTTCACTAAACCCCGTTTTATGAACCAACTTGTGCTCTAATGTAGATGATCCCTTTGTTTATAGAATAAATTATGCTGCCTCTTCCCATCTCCCACTGTGATCGCACGATTCCTGGTCCGATTGTGTAATGTCTGATCTAAGAATGTATAAACTCCACTAAACAAAGTTGCAATAGAAAGATGAATAATAACTCGAGACTCCAACCTCTCTAGGGAAAAAAAAAGGTGAGTTTGACAAAGTAACATGCAGAGAGAGCCTGGGAATCTTTTAGATGAAATAAAATATTTTAAAGAGGGCCTCAATATTCAGACTCAGCACTTCACATCTGCACCCTTCCAAACTGTCAGGAACTTCACGCCTGACGCAAGTGAAATCTTTGCAAATTGGGATTTGGTTTTGCCACCCTGTGAAAATTTACACTTTCAATTGCAATTAGCAGTACCACGGTTTCTCTCAAGCTTCTGCTCCAAAAACAAGTCGTGCATCAATATTCACAGCCAGCCAGTGCCACCTAACAGGAACCTTCCAGTAAAGCCCTTTCTGGCACGTCTCTCCTCCAGATCAGGAATTAGAGAAGAAAGGCCCAGACCATTCTCCCTGAAGTGGCTTTACAGGTAGGTGCCCAACCAGTGGTCATCTCAGGGAGCTTTGGGACAATCACTTCTCATCTAACCTGCAGTGCAGTGGGGATCACTCTGCTGAGGACAGCTCCAGGGGTTATACGTGTGGAAACCCAAGTATTTTTTAACGGATGCATCTTTCCTTCACAAAAATACCCATCCTCACAGTAGCTCTACTCATCAACCTCCATCTTCCCTGAGACACACCTTTGCAGGACAAATTTAACCCTCCTTTTAAAAAGTCATTGAAGCATAAATTCATAGAATAGTTTGAGTTAGAAAGGACCTTAAAGATCATTTCATTCCAACCCCCTGCTGTTGGCAGGGACACCTCACACTAGACCAGGTTGCTCAAAGCACCATCAGTCTGTTCCACCTAGAACAGCAAAAACATGAGGAAAACCAATCCTGGAGATTTTCCACCCATCAGCAGAAGTCACAGAGAGAAGGAGACCTGCACAGTCTTTTATCCATTACCTGCCCCTTCTCTGCTCAGGTGTCAAGTGCATCACACTCAAAGCATCTGAGCCCTTGCCACCCAGCGTGGCAGTGAGCGACAATAAAACTGACTGGAAGAGGGGAAGAATTATTGATTTTAATACCATAAACTTGATGGAGAGGGAGCTAAGCAGTTCTTTCAATGCAGGTCTTCAACTCAAAGCTGTGGCCATTTCAACTGACGGGTGTCATTAAGCCCGAAGCAGGACAAGAAATGCAAGGAAGGGAGGTCACTAAGGAGATGGGGGTAGAAAAAAACCTGGTACTGCCTCACAGATAGTCACATTTCAAAGCGACCAAAGCAACCCCTAGTGAAGCAGTGAAAACCAAGCAATCCCTCTCAAAAACATAAAATGTTATGAGCTCAGTTACAAGCCTTCCCAGCGCATGCTGACGTGCTACCAACCACGCTTGGACCACAGACTCCACCTAGAACTTTAAAAATGTGAGTCAAACATCATCCCTTGGTGTTGTTCCATCTCCAAGTCAGTCTGAGCTCATCCACAGAATCTGATGAGTGATGTTACATATGACTTACTGGAGAGCCAAAGAGGACACCCTGCTCCACCCCTTGCCGTCCATCCTCTTCTCCTTCTGCCGGACCTTTTGTTTTCAGGGTCTGCTCCATCACCTTTTGGCTGCATGAGGTAGAAAAGAAATAGAAGCAACTGTTTACCAAGTGGGATGTTATGGCACTGGTCAAATAGAAAAAGCAGATTCCCTGAGGCTCCTTTCAACTCTCTGAATAGCCAAAGAGTTGTTCTCCACCAGAATAGCTTTCAAATGACAGGCCAGAAAGAAATATGGAGCTGATCTCAAGTCTATGGGTATAAACCGGGGAAGCCATTGCTGTCCTCATGGAAGCCAAGGAGAGTGGAAAGCACAGAATCATAGAATCGTTTTGGTTGGAAGAGACCTTTAAGATCATCAAGTCCCAAATGTTAACCCAGCACTGCCAGGTCACCACTAAACCATGTTCCTCAGCACCACATCTACACGGCTTTTGAATCTCTCCAGGGATGGGGACTCCACCACTGGCCTGGGCAGTCTGGGCCAGGCCTTGACAACTCTTTGGGGAAAGAAATTCTTCCTCATATCCAACCTAAACCTGCCTTTGGCACAACTTGAGACTGTTTCCTCTTGTCCTACCAAGCAGATTATCACTCATCTCTGAGTTTAAAATACTTACTTAAAACTGGACACCAACAGGAAGATGAACAAAAAATAAAGCAGACAATGGCTATGTAAAGGACAGAAAGATAGATTCTATTTACAGGGTTATGGGCTAAATTTAACAGGTCTCATCTGAAACAAGTTGAGAACCAATTAAGCACCCAAAAACTCCTAAGCCAATTATGAATTCCTGCTTGTAGCATTAGAGGAAATTCAGTTTTAAAAGCAATTTGCAGATAGCTCTGGAAAATGCCTTCTCACTTTGCAGAGAAGGATAGATCAGGTACTAAAGTTCTCATCAGCAGTTGTTTTGCTTGGATGTCTTAAAGAGCAAACAAATAAACCAACCAAACAATGCCTTGTGTGGCCTAATGGAAACTTCAGGGTAGTCCTGGAAAATTCCCTGGCCCACCAATAGAGCTGCTGGGGAGCTTTCCAACAGGCAGGCTCTGGATAGAACAAGAAGTTTTCTGCAGAAAACAAAAATATGTTGTGTTTCATAAAAATATTTCCATTTTCCAGAAGGAGCAAAACTGAAAGGAATGACATCTTAATTTTCAGGCAAGGTTAAGTCATCATTTGGTCTAGATCAGCTGCTACTCCCCACCCTTTGCGGGTGAAGCTTTCTGCTGGAGCTCCGTTAACATGATTCATCCAGTTCCCTCCCAGGAGAGACATTCCTTCGTTGGCGTCCCTCCTGTATCTTGAAAAACACAGTCTGGCCAGAGGAGAATGAAGGCAGCTGCTCCAGGCGGGCCTTCTTCTTGCACAGGCCCATCAGGTTTCTTGCACAGGAACAGGAGGAGTTAATCATGTTCACGAAAAAGAAAAGATAGGTTTGGGTTTTAAGCCAGGCTACAACAATGAGGGTTAAGCCCCTGATGTCACCCAGGGCAGTGTGATCAGCACACACCCACAACTGGCTCCAGCAGCAAGGGAGGGTTATTTATGAATCATTACACGGAGCCAGGAGACGGAGCTGCGAGCAGCAGGATTGCCATCAGCCCAGCTGCAATTTCTGCCGGTCCTCTAAATCCTCTGGATCCCCAAACATGCTACTAATGGCCAGATGGATGAAAGCAGGGTCAAAAGGCACTTCCAATAGATCTGCAAGATGTTCCCCAAGCAGTTAACTGTCCAAGGCAGCAAGGCTGGTTGGTCTTGCGAAACAGACGTTACACACACTTTTGGGGCTGTCCAGGGTTTTCAAGGCAGGCATTTTGGTTTATTCTTCAAGATTTGGGCATGAAGTATTTATTAGCATGGACACGTGTTTGGTGAGCAGGGCCAGCCAGCCACCATGGGGCAGACATCTGGAGCCTGTGACCAGTCGCTTCGGAACTACTTCTTGTGCAAGAAAGGACATGCTGGGAGGTCATAAGCAAAATGAGAATGAATTTAGGGCAGTCAGTGGGCCTCATAATTGGTCTCACAAGCATGCACAGTATGTTTGCAGAGAGCAAAAGGTGCTGCTTGCTGCATTTGTGCTCTATCAATAACACTTTGTGATTGCCCAGGAGTTCAGGGCAGGTCAACACGCCACGAACAATTCCTTTGCTGCAGGGATCAATGTTCTGCCGTGACTCGTATTTACTTTATGCTGTGAGCAATAGAAGCATGACTAGTTCTGTGTCAGCTAACATAAGCAGGCAGGGGGGTTGCTGATGATATCTCAACCCCTTGGGATTTGTTCTGTCAAGGGACCACCATGCCCCACCTTACCTACAAGAATTTACTTGCATTCAGTAAGCGTGTCTGGAGGAGCACTGAGCTAAAAATCCCAACGTAAAGCCAGAAATAAAGACTATTTGTCTATGTTTACTTGCTGAATAGCAATTTCTTGGCCTTCCCCCTCAAGAAAAACACACCCTTGTAAGATTTCAACCAGCGTTTACATCCCCATAACAAATCCACACAGATTAAGGCACAACTTTAGTGGGGGAACACAGCCAGATGAAGTGGCTACAAGTGTTTTTGAGGTCACCACGGTTAAAAGCTACATAATGTAGATGATAAGGTGCAGAAAGAAAGCAAAGGAGCAGTTTAGAGAAACAACTGAAGGCAAACAGCACATCTGATGTCTTCATTCAAAGCCTCTGATGGCCAGTCTCTTGAGGAGCTATTACACAGGGCTGCTGAGCTTCAAGGCTCTTGCACAGTGAAGTTCTTTCAGGCACTTGCCAATTTAGAAGTCAACAGAGCACTCTTGCAGCCAATTCCATGCTGGGCTTCTCTCAAATATAGTAAACCAAAACCATTTATTTACTCTCCAAAATTACATGGGGTGACCTGTTAGCACTAGAGTGGCCAGCAGCACTAGGGCAGGGATCATCCCCCTGGACTCACCACTGGGGAGGCCTCACCTTGAATCCTGGGTTCAGTTTTCAGCCCATCACTCCAAGAAGGACATTGAGGGGCTTGAGCGCATCCAGAGAAGGGCAACAAATGGTTGGACCTGATGATCTTAAAGGTCTCTTTCAACCTAAATGATTCCATAATTCTATGACCTAAGCCTGCCCTCATCAGCAAGAGGCAGCTGAGGGTTTTCATCCCCTACATACATTTGGTCATTGAGGTCTTCTCCGATTTAGACCTGAAACTTCACACTTTGGGACAGTTGCTTTTGACTATCCTTTAGGACTTGATGCTACCAGCTCAACATGAAAGAGCCCATCAAGCACTTTTTCATAAAGAGGATAAAATAACACTATTGAGAGTCAAAGAAGATAATACAAGCTACGTTCGCCCAAGCCACCCAAGGTTAGACCTGGACACTCTTACCCGCAGCTGTAAAGCTGCATAGTTTTAAAATACAGCTGGTGGCACCCACCTTTGAGAAAAGGAATTGGTCACTGAACCTTGCATGGTAAAAACCGAGCTGCTCATTGCTTCTTCAGCCCAGAGTCCCACCAGCAGCAGCTGTACTTGGCAGACAGTCCTCTCCACAAAGCCCTCTGCTCCTCAGAGGAGCAGCAGGGCCATTAAATCTTTCCCCTGGACCTCACCACCAGGACACTTATTAGCAGGAACTGGGGGATGTAAGCACTGATGGTAATTGCTCTGAGCAGTTTGGCTCACACCTGCCTAGGCTTTCACCAGGTCAGAAGAGCAGCTGACCTCAGAGCATGAGCCACAACACAGCAGGAGAGATTCCAGTGGGGACCCCAGGAAGGGGATCCAGGAAGCAAAATTACCATGTTTATAATCTTTTCAAGAGTTTCAGTGGCACACTCTGGCCACACAAGATCTGGAAAATGTTAGGCTTATTCCTACCTGCCTTTTCTCCTTCCCGCAGATGATAAAAGGGTTTTCATGTGAGCCTGGTGCATGTCAGTGCCATCTGTAAGGACCTTCATCCCTGGGTATTTACAAATGTTTCACTGCACAGCTGAAAAACATGAGAATAAAGAAATTATGAAGCATCTTGAGTGATCATGCACTCCCATGAGGCACTTAAGATACTTATAGGAATAATTTACAACTGCATTATAAAATCTCTTGTGTTTTAAAAAAATGCTGATGCTGCAGAAAAATAGAAATAAAAAGTGCAGAGAGCTTTCCAAATTGCTGTTACTTCAGGTTTATGAGTGGGTTATGATGTCCAAATTCAAGGTGGGGACTGCGTACCTACAAACCAGCTACGTTCATCCCTCCCGTGGGCTTTAAGCTGTTAAAGCAAATGCAGAAATAGCTTCAAAAAGGGTTCAGAAGATGTAGGCACGCCCCAAGAAATTGTGCCTGCTCTTATCGACACAAAGCCACCTGAACTACAGAGGAGCAGGAAAGCTTTAACTCATGGAGAGTTACAGGCTCTTGGTGACACGGAGCTATTGGCAGCTGCCCAACTCATTATGCCCAGCCATCCTTTGAAGGCTATCATTTTGTGGAACAGAAATCAATACCCCATGCACTGCTACAAGCTGAGCCAGCAGGTCGTGACATCCTATCACTGGCAAAGCAAAGAATGAAGGGACATGTGGGCAGCCCCCTGCGCAGCCGGCTCCTCCTCGGCGAGGGGTAACGGGCAGTCATTGGTTGAGCCTGCAATCCAGAGCGAAGGAGGGCAGCTCCTAACAAAAGACCTTCAGGTTACTGCTGCAGAAGTGTCTGGTGTCAGGGAGCCCACATTGCAGTCCCTCCAGGCTAGCACAAAGGCAGATGCTGCTGATGGGTGACTGCAATAGCTGTGCGTGGCCAAGCTGATGTCATCAGCCTGGTGTCAGACCGATGACTCGTACGAGCACCGCCTCCACCCAGAGCCAACAATAACTTCATACAAGAGCCTTCCTTTATCATGAGAACAGCAGCACAAGTTGCAAGGGAAATCACAGAATCCCAGCATGGTGGGGGTTGGAAGGGGCCTCTGGAGATCATCTAGTCCAACCCCCCTGCCAAAGCAGGGTCACCCAGAGCAGGCTGCCCAGGATCACACCCAGGTGGGTTTGGAATCTCTCCAGAGGAGACTCCACAACCCCTCTGGGCAGCCTGGGCCAGGCTCTGGCTCCCTTACAGGAAAGTTTTTCCTCCTGTTCAGATGGAACCTCCTGGGTTCCAGTTTGTGCCCACTGCCCCTTGTCCTGTCGCTGGGCACCACTGAAAAGAGTCTGGCCCCATCTTCTTGATCCACGCCCTTTAGCTGTTAATCAGCACTGATCAGATCCCCCCTCAGTCTTCTCTTCTCCAGCCTAAACAGCCCCAGGGCTCTCAGCCTTTCCTTATCACAAAGATGCTCTAGTACCTTCAAGCATCTTCATAGCCTCTGCTGGACTTTCTTCATTAGTTCCTTGTCTCTCTTTAACTGGGGAGCCCAGAACTGGACACAATACTCCAGAAGTGGCCTCACCAGGGCAGAGTAGAGGGGGAGGTGAACCTCCCTCAACCTGCTGGCCACACACTTCTTCTTCCATACCAAATGCACCTCTAAGTGAAGTGTTTTAATATTGATCAACTTAAGGCATCTGTGTTAGCACTGGATTTTTTTTTTAAAAAAAAGCTTTAACAACATCTGACAGGATCACTGTTGTCCAAGTCTTTGGATCTCTTTGTTGCCCTATGAAGACACCACACCGACCCACTGGGCTCGTACCCCTCAATGCCAGCGGCTGGCTCCAGCTGCTTTTCCTTGAAAGAAATTATCACAGGAGACTTGATGCAATTAGGCCTCAAAAATGGGGATGTCAGTCCTCCAGGGGAACTAAGCCTGCCTCATGAAAGCTACTTCAGCCTTTGCTTTTGCTGCAAAAAGTGGTTTTTTTACCCTGAGGATTCATATCAAAGCAAGACACTAGTCAAGATGCAGCAAGCCACTGTGGTTTTTACCTCTTTGTAGCTTGTCAAGGTGAACGTCAGTGGAAAAGAATCTCAGAGGTGACCAGGCACAGAGATGGCTATCTAAAGTTACATACCTCGGTACAAGGAAAATAAAAAACCCACCCCTATGTTTATAGTAAAAGCAAACCTGGTCTCTCTCAGCGACAGGACTCCATTTAGAAACCGGCAACGAGCGCGTAATGAGCTGCACAACGCCAGCCACTCACACCTCCCCATCTCTCCCTGCAGACCAAAACCTCTCTCAGGATCTCAGGCCTTTTTATGAGCTGGCTGAACACAGCCCATCCCAGGGACACGGCACCTTGCAGCCACCATTTGTGCTTTCCCCTTTGCTGGGTTTGCTTTTGAGGTTGATGTTTCTCAGGGTAGCTCTGGTGTCTTATGGGATTCGAGGTACATGCTGCAAACTGCTGATCCTGCACGCAAGAAATAACAGGAGGAGGATGTATAGGAATAATATTTGTACTGAATGTATGTTTTTCGAGAGTGTACTTAAAAGCCAGCTGTGTAAGCAAAGTGAGTAAGAAGAAGCATCTCTGGTTGAGTCCAGTTCTGCAGCATGTGGGCTGGAGGTCAGCTCAAGAACAAGGTGGATGGTGGACAAGGGAAATTGTAAGGCTCTGCGTAAGACACTTATTTTTCCTGCTTATCTCTTCCCAACCACCCCATATCTGTGCAATTTATGAGCCTGCAGAACAGACATGGGACATCCCCAAAACAAAAAGCCTGCAATGCTGTGACTGCTTTAAAAATCCCTACTGAACTAGCGTGGCCAGCAGGACCAGGGCAGGGATTGTCCCCCTGGACTCCGCACTGGGGAGGCTGCAATTCAAATCTTGGGTTCAGTTTTGAGCCCATCACTCCAAGAAGGACATTGAGGGGCTGAAGCATGTCTGAAGAAGGGCAACAAAGCTGGGGAAGGTTCCAGAGCACAAGTCGTGTGAAGAGTAGCAGAGGGACCTAGGGTCATTCAGCCTGGAGAAAAAGAGGTTCAGGGGAGACTTTCTCACTTTCTACAACTCCCTGAAAGGAGGTTGGAGCTAAGTGGGAGTCGGTCTCTTCTCCCAGGTAACAAGAGATAGGACAAGAGGAAATGGCCTCAAGTTGTGCCAGGGAAGGTTTAGTTTGGATACGAGGAAAACTTTATTCCCTAAAAGGGTTGTCAAGTCCTGGACCAAGCCACCCAGGACAGTGGGGGAGTCCCCATTCCTGGAGGGATTCAAAAGCCGTGTAGCTGTGGTGCTGAGGGACATAGTTTAGTGGTGACCTGGCAGTGCTGGGTTAATGGTTGGACTTGATGATCTGAAAGGTCTTTTCTAACTTAAATGATCCTACGATTGTATCAACCCAGGCTACTGCATATGGCATGTTCAACCTACCTGGCTAGGAAGCAGGGCCTCAGAGAGACATACCGGCTGACACAAGATGATGCTTCCATTTAAACAGGCACCTTTTACTCAGCTCATGTTGAAATCCCAAGGCTGACAAGATCAGAGAGAGGAGACGCCGGTTCTCACTTCTCCACTCCCCTTAGAATCTTCTGAAAAGCCTCTAAGGCTTATTATGTGGCCAAACCATATCTTGCACGTGTTCTGGTCATGAAAATCAGCAACAAATTCAGAGATGGAGTAAAATGAGGGTTTTCTGAAAAAATCAACCTCGCAAAGCTTTCAAAAGTCGGAGCTGACAGACCCACTGGAGAGATCCGAGCCATTCCTAAAAAGGCACCCACAAGACAAAGAGTTCCATCTAGAGAAAAAACCTACATGCTACATTTTGGATGGGCTAGACTCCTACAGCATAAATTTTCACAGGCAATTTATGCCCTATGCAAGAGCTGTTCAACTAGAGCATCCATCACTCCTCCAGCTACCCAGGCATCTCATCGTCATCATCCAATCCTTCCCTCTTCCTCTTGGATGTGGCATTTATTCTGAACTGAATACAAAAAAAGAGTTAAACATCTATCAGCTTGAATGACTGCAAGGATTCACGGCAGAGGTTTTATCCAAAACATTTCCTTTAAATATCTTCACTCAGCAAAAGAAGGCTGAGGTTTTAACTTCTTATTGTGCTTTAAATTTTTATTGCGCCTCTGAAATGGAGGGGAAAAAATCTGGTCTTAATCCATTTCTTCCCTATCTCTGCATTCAGGGGAAACTACAGAAAGAACTAAACCAAAAAACTGCAGATAAAAACCATATTTAGCTTTATGCAGAGGTAAAGCTCTTCATAGCTGGAGAATTATTTTGATCCATAGTGGCTGATTCAAAAAATACTCTTTAGCAAAATTTCCTTTTCATTTTTCAATTGGATATGAAATGCCAGTGATACAGAGGATAACAAATCTCCATCCCTTCTGGCCCTCACCAACCAGCAAATACGGTCAGAAAACAGGAAAGCAGATGAGAAATTGATTCTTGGCTGCACTACAATTAAGTTGTAGCTCTCCCTCAACTTCCAGAGCTTTATTACACAGATTTGATTTGATGAAGTCAATTACACGGTACACTGGAGATAGGGTAGTGCATTAGCTTTGCTTATGCTAACGCCCAGCACTGCGGGGCGGGCTTTGCCTGGCCAGAAGATGAGGAGAAGGTGCAGGATTTAGCATGATTTACTTAGGCAGGAATGTGCCTTGTTATTCCAGGATGGGAAGATGGCTGCAGGGAGGCCTCCAGGCAGGAGAATGGAGGACAGAGCTCCTCATGATCATCACCTCTGGATGCAAGTCCCTGCACAGTCTAACAACAGGAGCGCTCACTTGCTGATCTATTCTCCCAAAGCCCACAGCATACAGAAGTTATTTGACATTCTGAACGCTGGGAAAGGTGGGGAAATGTCAATGTCTTCTGGAGCTTTTTTTTCCTTGCTGGGCTAACTTTTGACTGCTATTATTATTAGTACTAGTTAATATAATACCAGCACGAGGATACTGCAAAAGGGTATGACAGTGACATGTGTCACCTGTGCAAGTAGAGAGCAAATTGGTTTTCTCTCCTCTAAAAATGGCACATCCACCTTAACACAGCATCAAGTGCTAGGAGAAAAGGATGGACAGATTTTGACAGTTGTATTAACCTACCTCATCTTGAGATCCTTGGGAACTAATCACCTGTGATCAGCTTGGGGCCCCTCACTCCAAGAAGGACTTTGAGGGGCTGGAGTGTGTCCAAAGAAGATCAACAAAGTTGGGGAAGGTTCTAGAGCACAAGATTTGTGAGGAGCAGCTGAGGGACTTGGGATTATTGAGCCTGGAGTAAAGGAGGCTCAGGGGAGACCTTCTTGCTCTCCACAACTCCCTGAGAGGAGGTTGGAGCAAGGTGGGGGTCAGTCTCTTCTCCCAAGGAATAAGAGGAGATGGCCTCTAGTTGTGCCAAGGGAAGGTTTAGGTTGGACATGAGGAAAAATGTCTTCCCTGAAAGGGTTGTCAAGGGCTGTCCCAGGCTGTCCAGGGCAGTGGTGGAGTCCCCATCCTTGGAGGGATTGAAAAGCTGAGAGGCTGTGGTGTTGAGGGACATGGTTTAGTGGTGATCAGGCAGTGCTGGGTTAACAGTTGGACTCGATGATCTTGGAAGGTCTGTTCCAACCAGAATGGTTCTGTGATTCTACAACCTCTGGACAGGAGGGAGAGCCTTACAGCGTTCATCTGACACTGGAGAAACCAAAGGCAAGTCCAAAGGCTCCTCCTGATTTCAGAAGGGGCCAATTATCTGCTAATGATCCTTGCTGCAAGGCACACAGGTCACACACAATGCTTAGAAAGCCGGAGATAGGTGCTACCTCTCCTTTAAACTTCATTAACCAGCAACTAATGATGAACTGGAGACCAAGGAGAGCAGCGCTCTCACCCTACACCCTAGAAAATGCCCGGTACTGGGGTTCTGATCCAGCAAACACACATCTGAAAAATCTTTCTCAGGCCCCTGGTGCTGTGTAAAGTGATGGCCACCATGCATAATGTCATGCAGGATGGTGTTGTTGGTGACACTAAGTGCCTGAATCTGTAAGAGGCTCCAGTGGTTCATCCTCAGCTGACTGGATGTGACACAAAGAAACCTTTTAAAGATATTAAAAAATTGTTTGAGTGTCCTATTGCAAACTAAGGTTTTGGAGGCCTCCTGAACCACTTGATAAAGCAACATATTTCCAGAAAGAATAAAACCAAATGAGCAAAGGCAAAACCAATGTTTTGCTTGCTTTAGAACAAGGGACTCAACCCCCAGAAGTGAAACTTTATCTTGTGCCTCTAATAGGCTGGATTCCTGTCTTCACCTTGCTCCTAGACCTTCTTCCACCAAGGCTGGTCTCTGGAGGGTCCTCCTCTGGCCACATAAAAGGCTTTTCACATCCCTCTATAGCACCAGCCTTTAATGCAGCCTAAAAGTCAGACCAATGTTTAGATCCTTCCCTGCTAGATCCGAGCTCTGGCTGCTCAGTTTAAGTCTCCAACATAGAGTCTAAATGTATCGTGAAGAGCTCTGGAAACAGAGGCACTGAAGAGTTTTCATAAAAGGAGATTTACTGAATTTTAAGCTCAACAACAGATTTTTGCTGTACGTAAAGTAAATACTATCCACTAATGGAGGAAACACAGGATTTATTTTTTTTTTTAAATAAATATATGAGTAATTGAAAAGCTCCAGCCCTTCACTTCCAAAGCATCGTTGTTAATGAATTGTACATCTACCCATTTTCAGGCACAAAAATGCATTAAGCTGCAAAAATAATGACTGTTCCAGAGCTACACAGCCTTCTCCTCCAGCTTCATAGCAACAATGCTAAGTTCAGACCGCCCAGGAGCCACATCAGGGAGGCTCCCATAGCTTGGCACTGCAGAGAGCTCAGACCTCCCCACAGTGCACTGCTGGGGTGTAACTGGATGAACCATGCAGACCAAGCTCGGTGGGGGGATTGAGTCTAAGGAGATGGTGGAAGTTTAAAAATTTTTTTTTAAAAAAGAATAATCAAAGCTTCCTGACCAGGTTCCCAGCTGCTATCAAATACCAGCACCAGCTGGGTGCTAGTGGATAGAGTCCAAATGAAAACGAGAGGTCTGGTTTCTGTAATTCACAGCAAGAGTGAAAGGATTGAGCACCACAAAAGCAACGACTGAAGGTGTCCTTGGGGAAGGCATCTGCGAGGCAAGCTGGCTCTTCTTTCAGCATGCCAACAAGGGACATCTGCTTATCACCAGCACTTCTGTGCCGGCCAAGGACAGCGCGTGATGGCACGTGCTGGTGCCCAAAGGCAGGGAGCGGGTGCTCGCATTTCTCCTACAGCAGAAAGGAATACAAATCCCCATGGATCTCACCTATCTGCACCCATCTGCAATGGGTTCAACCTCGTTTCACCCACTGCTGCAAGTTATTCTTACGTGTTTCACCTTCCCAGATTTCCCCACCACCTCTGATGGCATTTCACACAGGTCTCATTCTCCACGACCTTCCTGTTGTCCTGCTCTCTCACCTGTACAGATGAATGTCACCTGTAAAATACAATCTCAGTCAGATCTCCCCAACCTGTCTGCACCAGAAAAACATTCCTCGTACTAACATCAGACATGCTTGAATTAGCAAGGAAATGAAAACAGGCCACAGCAAAGAAGTGGGCTGGGGGAAGAGATGGAGGTGTAATGCTCAGCAATCATGTCAAGTCACGGCTGACCACAGCCCGTTAGCCGTGTGTGAAGGTTCCTCGTGTCAAAATAGCAGCTCTGTAGCAAAGGAAGAATTCTGCATGCCCAGGCATAGGATCATATGACTAGTTGGAAGACACCTTTAAGATCATCAAGTCCCACCTGTTAACCCAGCACTGCCAGGTCACCACTAAACCATGTCCCTCAACACCACAGCTCCATGGCTTTTAAACCCCTCCAGGGATGGGGACTCCATCACTGCCCTGGGCAGTCTGGGCCAGGCCTTGACAACCCTTTTGGGAAAGACATTTTTCCTCATGTCCAACCTAAACCTCCCCTGGTGCAACTTGGGGCTATTTCCTCTTGTCCTACTGCTTGTTCCTTGGGAGAAGAGACTGACCCCCACCTGGATCTCATCTCCTTTCAGGGAATTGTTGAGAGCAAAAAGGTCTCCCCTGAGCCTCCTCTTCTCAAGGCTAAACAACCCCAGGTCCCTCAGCCACTCCTCACAAGACTTGTGCTCTACAACCTTCACCAGGTTCGTTGCCCTTCTTTGGACGAGGAGAACCTAGAAACCACCAAAAGCTCGGTCCTGTAAAGTGAACACTTTCAGAGATGTTTACAAAGTTACTCTGCGATTCTGGGAAAGGAGTTTGGATAAGAATTCACAAATTTTGTTTGGTATTAAAAATATTGGAAAGTTCTGATAAAATCATAAAAATTGCTGGAAAATAAAACCACTGCTGTTTCCAAAACAAGCTTGTTTTCCCTATTGCTATTTCTAATACGAACACCTGGAAAGATTCCAGCACTGATACAAACAACTCTCTCACCCACCTCGTAAAAACAGCTCAAAATAAGAAAATAAGTTCATTTTCTTTCCTTATAGTATCTCTTCAGTCTCCTTTTGTGCTTGAGGATCTCAGGAGACTGCACAGAGGTGAAGAGAACACCGATAACCCCCCTTTTAAGGTTGGGCCAATTTGAGACTTTGAAGAGTTTCTGTGATTTACCCAAGCAGAACCATAACCCAAACTTATTTGCATGTGAAATACTGTCTCCCAAATTAACCCAGCCTGTTGAAAATATGACTCTGTGAGGGGCAGGAGGGATATGTCATTTTGTATTTATATATAGATTTACATTTTGTGGCTCAAGGGGGTATTAAACTATTTCCAGTACTCATTATTGCCCATTTCATTAACATTTTCAATACTGTGATGTAATTTAGTATTTTTTAATTGTTAATACTCTTAATAGTCCACCTCCTCCAAGCATCCCTTCAGAAGAACATGAGCTGCAGGAGCGAAAGCCACAACTAGAAGCACTGAGATCCTGAACATGCGTATTGGGCTTCAACAGTAACTCTGCAGTGGTCCAGAATAAAATAAAAAATAATAATATTTTTTAAAAGTCAGTTTTGGCTCTTGGTAAGTTAATTAACCGAGAAACAAGGAGGGCTTCAAGAGCTTCTTATGTTAGGGGACCTTATATCAGTTGTTCCTAAGTTCTCCAGATCTGACCACACTGCCATGCTGTAGTCTTCAGCATAATATGGACAGAAATAAAGTGATCACCTTTACAATAGCTCTATAGATTACAACCCTGGGAGAAGACACTCAAGAAACGTTCAAGGTCAGACTTAAATCCACAAACATAATGAAACGTGCAGTTACAGACGAAACTCCCTCTTTAACGGACTGGACCAAATTCAAGCCTGCTACAAACCACCCAGCAGATGAACCTGGCCCAGCCATGGTTCAGATCTCCAGTCATAATGAAAGCTTGTCCATGGTTTGAACCCAGCAACAATTAACCTTGACAGGGGGAGATAAGACTCAAGTTTCAAAGAACAAGGAGTTTACTGTGGTTTTGTGTGCTTTCATGAGGCTTTGATTATTATTTTAATGCAGTTGTTTGTGGTTTAATTTCCTTTTTTTTTTTTCCTTTTGGTCCTTAACGGTCGCATTGAAAAGATAAAAGTCTCTGCACTCATGGCAGGAGCCAAAAGGATGGCCAAAGTCCAACCTACCTCCGCCCCACTGCACTCATCTGATACACTTCCAGAGAAGGGGAAATCAGACAAATAGATGCTGTAGATAGTTTAGGAGTGACTCGCCTCAGACTTTTTGGAAAAGGGAGAACAACTCATTAGGCTAAAGGAAAAGCCAAGAGTCGTTATGAGAGTGCTCTTTTAGAAGACTAAAATAAGAAGCCAACAGATCTTTACGTACTTCCCAGCAGGAAGCCTACAATCATCCGTAACACTGCTGATAGCCCTCCATGCTTGGCGAGGTTCCCACTCAACCATCTGGAGCTCATCCATCGAGATCCAACTCCAAGGAAGGAGACTGACTGCCTGGCAAAGGTGTTCAGATAGCAGCTGGGAAGAGGGTTTTGACTCCCAAGCTTCCGCGCGGTTTCACCTGACAGCAACAGAGGATACATCTCTTTGCAGATGGTGCAGGAAGGTCCTAAGCTAACTTTAAGATAACTAGAGCAGGCACTGCTGACAGCAGGAGCAGAGTTCTGCACATGCTCTGAAACCCTCCTGAGAGGCTGAGCAAGTAGTTGGGCCGTTCGCCCAAGTGGCTGCTGCACTTTTATATCGGTACCAAAGCTAGTTAAAGCCAGTTCACCTCATGTCTCCAGGAAGCACAAAGCCACCGCGGCTCCTGCATCATAGAGGAATACCTGCATCACTTCTGTTCTCACCAGCTGACGTTTTGATCTTGCTGATGTCTTCAGCAGAGCTCCATCTGACTGAGGGCCAGGAGTTTGCTCTGCACCTCCGTCTCTCCTTTGAAGGCAGCAGCGATATTCACCCTCCTCGAGGGCTGTTAATGAGAGCGTGTTCTCTAGTTAGGTGGAAGTACGGCTCTGAAGCCTCCACCAGAGCTGTTCCAGACAATGCAGCCACAGGAGGTCTTTAAATAAGAGGAAAGAATCAAAGATAGGGAGTGACCTGGTCAAATCAGCTGAGGAAGAAGATGTAGGGGGGAGGTGGGAGAGAGCAAGCGCACTGGAAGCGTTGCAGTTTTCTTCCCGTGTCCCTCGGATGGCAAATAGCAGTGGCATAAGAATTCACAAGTGCTCTCAAGATTGGTAAACACCACATCGAAGGGCTTGCCATCCACGCTGCCACAAAACGTGCCACCAGCATAAGAGAAAAGCAAACAACGTGATATAACTTGTTATCTATATGCCATTTGTCACCTCTCCTGACACACACACACATTTGTGTCCCCACGGTACTCTCCTGGCTGCACTTACACCCCCTGCTTTGCATTCACATAGCACGTCCTCAATCCAGCCACTCAGTTCAATACACATTCTCTTTCTCTTCTCCTAAAGGTAACTTGGAGGACACCGTGCTGGAGGGGAGCAGAGCAGTGGGGGAAAAATAGCAGAGGAATGAGAAAGGGACACATTTTTTCCTTGAAGCCACCAGCAGAGCATGCAGCAGCCACCCATTGCAGCAATGAAAAGGTGGCCTGGGATGAGCTGCTCCTTCCCAGCGCACAGCTCCACATTAAGATGAAGATGCCACATCCACCCTTTGCCCACTCCTATACCTTCTCCCCATGGAAGCCCAAGACACAATTTGCCCACCCTTCAAGTAAAGCTCAAGTCCTCTCTTACCCACAGCAGCTCCCCAAGACTTTTTCCTGTACTTTTAGGTATTTTACTCTTCGATGGCATGCTGTAGGCACACTCAATTCTCTCCTTAAAGCTCCTGCAGCTCTCCAACCTCACTCGAGAGCCACCACTTACTCTTTGATGACCACACCAGGCCAGAACCTGAGAAGATCTTTTTCCTGTACAGAGCCCAGGACTGCAACACGGCTTTCAGACATATTGTTTTCACTAAGACTACCAGCCAAAGTTAAAGCAGAGCTCTGTTTTCTATATACCAATCCTACAAGGATCTGCTACTACAATTTAGATCACCCAGCAGAGGAGACTGGGGCCTGTGAGGAGGGCAAGACCCAGGGATGCACCAGGCCAAGTCTTGCAGAAAAGATGCACCTACAGACAGAACTCAGCCTCCCTCCCAGAGCCCCAAATGGCCCCAAACCCACAGTTGAATCCTGTCTTATTTCAGATTTTCAGCCACTAGATCACAGGACAAAGGCACAAGGGCACAGTAATAAGCTGCAGTGTGACCTGCCCCAGATTTTTTGAACTACCCTGGAAAGCTACTGCAAGGGTTTTAGGAAAAAAAACCCTCCCAATAACACAGAAGAGGCAGGTTTTAATATCGCATGCATCATGGTCTGGCTCGCAGCAGGTCGCCAACCTCAGACAAAAGCTGGTTAGAGGGCAAAAAGCCTTTCTAGTGGCCCAGAAGCCTCTAAAAAGGGGGGGAAATGGGACATCACACCTCTAGAAAAACGAGACACGCTAACAAACTGCATACAGCTTCCAAGACATAAACGAGCCATGGGCAGACTGGAATTATATTAAGAAATTGGTAATGGTTTAATACAGACCTAAAGAAATAGCTCCTGGGGCCAAAGCCCTAAACCAGGACTTCTTAAATCTACCACAGCTTGTGAAACCTTGCAGAGCAGCGCTCAGACCTGCTGCTGAGCACGGGACGATTCGGCCTCTGCCACATCCTCCCCTTTACAGCTTTAAAGCGCTATCCAAGCACAGGTTTTTTTTCGTGCTGCTTGATGCTTTCAGATCCTTGACCTGGTAATGGTATCACATCTGCTAGCTATTATCAGAGGAGGAGGAAAGCTCTCCCCTCCTCGCTTCCCCCCATACGCACGCCCGGTGCGAACGCAGCGTGGACCGTGTTGTGTCTGGGAGAGCTGAAAGCCGTCAGGCTGTAACTCAAACAAATCACATCTAATCACCCTTATCAGAAGGGGGATAAAATCAGCAAAATTGAGAGGCTATGAAAACACAAGCCAGGGAGGTATTTTGTGATGGGCACAGAAAGCTGACATCTCTGAAGAGCTGTTTCCCCATAGAGATCTCACCTCACAGAGGACATCAGATCACCATGGGGCGCTGCTGAAGATCAGCGTGTGGGCAGTTCTCTGCCACCTTTTGTAGACCTAAGAAAATGTTATTTCCCAAACCCTGCTGCTGGAAGAGGGGTACAAGACACAGAGGCTTGTGTTCCAGAATCCCCTACAGCTCCTAAATTCTGGACAAAGCAGTCACAAAGCCACTACAGATGGAAGGACATCACACTGGCCAGATGCTTCATAGGTGTGACGATGTTCAAACAAAACAGGGAGACAGATCCAGGTGCTGCAGAGGTGACTGCAAGTCTTACTTTGTTTGTACACCTCCCCATCCCACAGCTAGACCCTGGTACTCACACATAGCTGGAGACGAGGGTTTTCTAAGACCGGGACTCCATTTTAGATGACAACACAGTCCTGGCAATTCTGAGAAGCACAGTGAGGCTGTAGGAGTCAATCCTAAACTTGCACGTAGCAGTATCCCACAGCTCATTCTCCACTGCAGCCATCACTAGCCCCTGATCCCAAGTTGGCCAGCTCAACAACGCTGTACCACAACGGGAACAGTCCTTGGCAGGTTTCCTGCCTTGGGCTGCCTGTACTTTCTGAACCAGGCTTGCCATGAGATTTTTCTGGTTAAGGTCAGCCCCAGAGGAACCACCTGGGGTCTTTGGCCGGCTAAAGAAGAACCTCTGCCCTCGTATGACTCACCTTCCCATCACAGAAGCATTTAGGGGAAGAGCATTTTGCAGGACGAGTACACAGATGGACGGGGAACTTCCTGACACACACCCTGTAACTGTGTGTCAGTCACGACGGCCGCCCAGCCCTGACCTCCCTCCAGCGAGCGTGACGCAAAACAAAGCTCCACTTTCCCATTTCAACACCAGCAGCAAATGTCACACGGCGACGGAAAAATCAGGGTTGGAAAAGACCTCAGGAGGTCACCTAGTCCAGCTCTGTGCCCCGTGGAAGAGTCAGCGCTGTATTATCCCCATGTCTAACCTGTTCTGAAAGGCTGCTGGTGATAAAAGCAACACATTCTAAGCTTTTGCTATTTATATCATGATTTTGAGCACTGCTTGAAGAATGGAGGGCACAGAGGGGAATGGCTGTGTAATAGCTATACAGAAATGTTGCAGGATCTGGAGGGGAAGCTGCTCAACAGACAAGCATGTCTCAGCCATACATCAGTGCAAAATGTAAGGATGGGACCACCAGCAAGGTAACAAGGGTGTGAGAGTGGAACATCCCAACATATGTAGCCAGGCCACCCAGGAGGGTTGTGACACATGGTAGAGCTGGCAGGGACCAACCCTCCTTCATCATGCAATGCTCAGGTATGGACCGCAGCATTGCCCAGCTCCTGCAGCTGCTGCCTCCCACAGAAGCTGGTCTGGCATCCAAAAAATCCAAATAAATCAAAAAATAAAGCCGTGCTCTCAGCTGCACAGGAGAGGGTGCCTCAGCAAGATGAGGGTCTGGACATATTTACACAAACATGCAGACTGCTGAAAAGAACAGTGGAAACACTTTGCACAAAATCCCATTAGCAAATAACGGGATTTCAGGGAGCACCATCTGTGCAGCACATTGAACACTCGCCCCCGAGCACGGAGACTAAAGCACGTTGCATATAGAAACCCAGACAAAAGAATATACAATAATACACAAAGGCAGGGAGAGCACCTATAGGATGGGGAAGAAGCCAGAAGAGACGTTTTCCTCCCAATCCCCACAATACCCAAATCCCATTCCCTCCACAGCCTTCCCACAATGGTTCCTGAGGCATCTCACGTCCCTTCTGTGCCCGCTGTGAGGCCCCGTGATGTTGCCACAGAAAGGGGGGAAAAAAAAAGCTTTGACGTGAATGAGAATCTGCTGGCAAACCAAAACCATCCAGCGTGAGGTGACATAGAGGTCTAATATTGGAAACATTTCTTTTCCTCGAGTGTTTTTCCAGGGAGCTCCCCTATTTTTAAGCCAAGAGGTTACCTGGA
Source organism: Brachypteracias leptosomus (assembly GCA_013401335.1). Lineage (NCBI taxonomy): Eukaryota > Metazoa > Chordata > Aves > Coraciiformes > Brachypteraciidae > Brachypteracias > Brachypteracias leptosomus. Next base: position 147,877 of record VYZX01025902.1, read on the forward strand.
AAAAGCTCTGTCCCAGCTGTGAGCTTCTTCAGCTCCACCTCAGCAGAAAGGGGCTTGGGAAAAGTCCAGGAGTAGTCACACTCTGTAACTCTGAAACAAAGCAAGAGAGGATTTGGAGTGAGGGGGTTTTGGAGAGCAAAACAAACTCAACTTCACAAATTAGCATTTTGAATGAGCCATCTCCAGTGACTTCTCAAGCACCCTTTCTCCTCCGCGCTTCCAAGCGCCTCTCACTTTGTCCGCCCTCCCAAGGGCTCTTCAACAGCATCCTCCAAACCAGCTATTACAGCAATTACTGCAATTAATTGATTTGCATATCCCCAAAGCCCCATCATTAGTGCAACACAGCCAAGCGTGTTAGTGTTTAATAATATCAATCAACAATTATTCATAACATCCCGCCCCGGCAGGCCTAAATATAGAGACGAGCATTCATGCGAAAACAAAAAGGAGGAAAAAAAAAAAACCCACCCCACCACCCCAGCAGCTAAACAAAAGAATTAATTTAGAGCAGAATTAGGATCATAGAAACAAGATAGGCAGGAGACAAGGTCAGATGTCTCGCTCCCAGCTGATGTGTGGCTCCCCCAACCTGCCCACTCTCAGTTAGTTAGCTAGTTGCAGCTAAATAAAGTGATTTTCTCCGTGCAGTAAATAGCCAGTGAGCTGCAAGGAGCGTATACGCAGCAGGGTAGGAACAAGAAGAGAGGGCTTTTGCAGCCTCCTGGCCCCAGTTCAGAACAGCACTTCAGCAAAAGCTCCAGAGAGTCTCCACTCAGGACAACACTTAAGCACATGCTGAAATTTAAGTACGTGCTTAAAAGCCCGCTCCTCCTCCTCGGGCCAGGTGCTGGTGAAGGGGAAAGCTGCTCTCCAGTTTCCAGGCGTTTTTAGCAATACAGGCTGCACCTCTCAGGGACCACGAGCTCTTCACTAACCTCCAGATTTGGAGCCAAAGCCTGTTTGCTTAACGCACAAGACCTTCAGGACACCAGCAGTGCTTTCGTGCTGGGACAGGAGAGCACCTCGCACCAATGCCAGCACCCAGAAGTATGATCCACAGTGAAATTTTTGGGGTCCCTCGCTCCCAGAAGGACATTGAGGGGCTGAAGCATGTCCAGGGAAAGGCAACAAAGCTGGGTCTAGAGCACAAGTCTGGTGAGGAGCAGCTGAGGGACCTGGGGTTGTTTAGCCTGGAGAAAAAGAGGCTCAGGGGAAACCTTCTCACTCTCTCCCAAGGAACAAGCAATAGGACAAGAGGAAAGAGCATCAATTTGTGCCAGAGAAGGTTTAGGTTGGATATTAGGAAAAATGACTTTCCCGAAAGGGTTGCCAAGGCCTGGCCCAGGCTGCCCAGGGCAGTGGTGGAGTCCCCAACTCTGGAGGGATTTAAAAGCCGTGTAGATGTGGTGTTGAGAGACATGGTTTAGTGGTGACCTGGCAGTGCTGGGTTAACGGTTGGACTCAATCTTAAAGGTATCTTCCAACGAAAAAGATTCTATGGTTCCCACTCTCATGGATATGACTACATAGCTGGTGGGGCAGCAATGTCTTCCACCTTCAGTCACTCACTACATTCCAACCACCCAGCAGCACCCCTGGCTGTGGTTCCAAAGCCATCTTAATCTTCCTTCATCCTCATCAGGTGCATCCCAAGGTCCCACAGGCAGCTCTGCCAGCACAATCATGAGGCAGCAAATGGTCCAAATGTTGCAGAGGGTGGCAGGATGCACCTGACTGTCAAGAGAAACATCCCTGCAAGCATGGGCATGGGACACTTCCCTGCCTCCATCAGTTATGGAGCTGGGGTGGATTGATGGTAGGAAGGAATAAAATGCAATGAATCACAGAATCACACAGAATGGTAAGGGTTGAAAGGGACTTCTGGAGATCATGTCATCCAACACCCCTGTTCAAGCAGGGTCACCCAGAGCAGGTTGCCCAGGATCATGTCCAGGCAGGTTTGGAATCTCTCCAGAGAAGGAGACTCCACAACCTCTCTGGGCAGCCTGATCCAAGCTCTGACACCCTCACCCAGGTTCTCCTCCTGTTCAGATAGAGCCTCCCGAGTTCCATTTTGTGTCCACTGTGCCTCATCCTGTCACTGGGCACCACTGACAAGAGTCTGGCCCCATCCTCTTGACCCTACCCTTTAGCTATTGATAAGCATTGATCAGATCCCCTTTCAGTCTTCGTTAGCAGCATTCTAAATAGAAACGTAAACCTCAATGTCTCATTCACAGCATCCTAAATAGAAAAGGGAATAAATAAAGGTTTTTAAGCCCCTTTGCCTTTTGTTGGCCTTCCAACTCCCCCCCCAGCCTGTAACCACACACAACGTGCTGGGAGGTGTGCCCAAGCAATGAACTGCCAAAAGCATGAGCAGGAAGCAAGGCAAACTACGGCTGCAATAACCACTTCAAAAAGGCTTCGGCTTTGCTCAGAATCGCTTGAAAGGAAACTTGCCACTCACGGATATTCATCCTTCATCCTTCACCCCTTTTTAAAAGAAATACTAGACTGATTGTCTCTGTTTTTCTTGGGCAAAAAGGGTTTCTGGAAAGCAGGGTCTAAAAGCAGAAGATAAATAGGAAATCTAAACACTCTCTTAAAACCGTGTTTGGTTGATTTGTGAAAAATACCCAGCAGCTTTCGCTGCCTCCCCACAGCACCTGATAGATTTTAGGGGAACACACAGACATTAGTGGCCACATTGCTGTCTCGCAGAGTAATGTGAAAGGGGAAATCCAAAATAACTAAGGGCACAACGCTGAAGACCTAGAGAGAGGTTTGCCTGAGGCAAACATCTCCTAACTGCTGTAATTACCGTGAAAGGTCATCGAGGACACCTCCCTACGCGAGCTAGAAAAATTCATGTAAGCATTTCATGTGGTTAGTGTAGCTTTTTTAGTAAATGCAGCAAAGCTCTGACATCATGCCATATGAGATGATATCAGCAAACAGGCATTTTTCTCAGAAAGCACATGTCTAAGAAAGCTGAGGACATTAAGCCCATTCCAAGTCCTTGCTATCTTACTCTTAAATGTGCCCAGTAAAACTAAGGTTCAACCAAAAACGCTGACGAAAAAGGAAAGGCTGCATGTGCAGGGCTTCCCATTGACAGAACCACGTCCCAAAAGGAGCACAAAAGAGTTCACTCTGCAAATGTAATTGGATTTAAGAGCCTAATTCCTCATGAGCGCTGGCTGTTGAGAGGTTATCGTGTCCCACCTCCAGCCCCCCCCGCCATGCATCCCGTGCTCTGGCAAAGGCCGTCTCCTATCAGCTCTCCTTTTCAGTGGTACCCAGTGACAGGATGAGGGGCAACAGGCACTAACTGGAACCCAGGAGGTTCCAACTGAACAGGAGGAAAAATATTCTTTCCTGTGAGGATGCCAGAGCCTGGACCAGGCTGACCAGAGAGAGATTGTGGAGTCTCCTTCTCTGGAGAGATTCCAAACCTGCCTGGATGCGATCCTGGACAACCTGCTCTGGGTGACTCTGCTTGAGCAGAGGGGTTGGAAGAGATATCTCCAGAGGTCCCTTCCAACCACTATCATTCTGTGTGATTCTGCAGGCAATTAACAAAACATGTAACTAATACTTGCTTTGTCCATTTCTTTTTGGCTGTCCTAGGACACCCCTAACAGCCCAGGGAGTGCAGAAGGACACATGGGATGCTCTGAGCAAGGAATCCTTCAAACACTACCCTCCACTCTGCACAACATCTGGGGCTGCCAAGGAGCTGGCCACATCTGTTCAAGCAGGATGAAGCCACAGCACAAGCAGGTCTGGCCTCCTGATTTCACCTGTCTCAGAGAAAATTATTATTTGGGGACTGCGCTGCTCCCTTACAGTCCTGGATCTCATTTTCAGAGGGAAAGGGGGGAGGAAGGGAGAAAGACTGACCCATTAAGTGCCTTTGCAAAGGACACACTGTTGTTGACTCTCTCAGCAAGATAAATATACATTAATTTAGGTTGGAGGGGACCTTTGGAGGCCATATGGTCCAATCCCCTGCTCAAAGCAGCAGTAAATAAATCGCAGCACGTCTCCTCTGCTTGTGCAGCCAAAGGCACAGGTGGTGGACGCATGAGGAGCAGGGAAGTATGCAAGATACCTCAACACAAGAAAAGATCTGTTCTTGCTCTGAACAACACTGTGGAAAACAAATTTCCTACCTGAGAAGAGGCTGCTAAACCATACGTTGCCCTGACCAACCACATCAACTCTCCAACCTCTTGCTCCAGAGCCTGGGAGTGTCTCCTCTCCCCAAAAAGCAGGTTTTAGCCCTCAAGTCCCAACCAAACAAATGCTGGGGTGTGTAGAAGGCACATAACTGACTTTTACCTGCAGAAACAAGTGTACTTAGTGCCTTCGGTCTAACTTTTACCCCTTTTTTCCAAGGGCTGATGACATTTCCATGCACCTCATAAAGCAGTCCAGTCCCAGGGAGGGTCTACCTGACTACATCTACCCTACGTGGCCAGCCTGGGAAGGGCTGTAACTGCACTCTCAAAGGCGTTACCCCACCACAAGCCAGCATCAGATAAAGACAATGCCACAAAGCCTCTGTTTAACTGAGCAAATTCACCTGCTTCATGCTTTGATCTGGATGCAGGAAGCAGAAGAACCCCGTGCAACCCTTCTCCAGCTCAGACAGAACCTTTTGCTGTGCTCACTCTCAGCTACAACCCCACAACAGTTACGAGCTGTTTTTTGCTCTGGCCCTTTTATTTCATCTCATCATAACAAAAGCAGAGACAGGCCTGGAAACTAAATTGCAGCCACCAGTTTCATTCATAAATCTGGCTGCATCCTTGCATGGTGAACTATTATTGTTGTTTCTCACCATTTACCACCTCGAAACCAGGGAGTATTGTTTTTATTGCCATTGTGAGAACAAGAGCAGGGGAAAAAAATAATCTTGAGCTTCCCTTCCCCTCCCAATCAAATATAATAGAGAAAAAAAAAGAAAACCAGGGCGGATGTCAGATCCTTAAGGATTTTTTTTAAATTTTTTTTTAGCTATCTACAGGAGCTCATTCTGGTGCTGCAGGTTTCTGAGTCTGAATTTTATCAATGGGCTGCGTTGGGCCCATTTGAAAGGACAGCAGGTGTTCAAACAATGAACCCGGGGCTGCCTCTACATCTGGGCTACAAAAGCCATCGCCGTGTTTACAAGAAACAGGATAATCAAGAAAACATCCTGCCACAGGCACCTAAAAAACTACAGCCCCTTGTTATTCATTTTTCTCTCACACTGCGCCGTTTATTTATAGCGCGAGAAGTTGAATCGGGAGGAGGGGGAAAAAAATAAAAATAAGAAGTTTCACACTCATTTCCACGCAGAAGTGACGCACGTGCAACGTGGCAGGGATGGACAGCCAGACATTTGGCTTGTATTGTTCCTTCAGCTCTAGGTGGGACTTTATTAACCCTTGAGCTCTCGCTGGAACTAATGAATTAGCTGGGCATAATTTGGTGGGTTTCCTTCATTAATGCAACCATGTCAGTTGAACCTAACTCATTCTGGGATGGTCCAGATGGAAACTGAGTCCCCCCATACTGGATATAATGTCCCTAGAGTCTTAAACACAAAGAGATGGGCAATTACGGGGGAGGGCTCATGGAAACTGCTCATCCATCTTAGCCTTTAGCACTTGAGGTTGGATCCTGACAGCTAGCAGAGTAAGAGAGGCTCTTCCAGAGCTTAGAGAAGACATAGAGGGTCCTCTCCCCAGATGCCCTCTGAAGGAACCTCTTTCCCTCCATAGGCAGCACTGGCTGTCCAGCCTTCAGGGTCAGAAGGATGACTACACAGCGCATGGAGCCCGTTTGCAGAACAAAAGGTTGTCACCAAATTCCAGCTGCAGATGGCTTGTGGCTCCCTACAAAAGCAATGTATTTTGGGGTTACTTTATGCCAAATTTTTGTTCTGCTTTAACTTTTCAGAACAAGAGAAGCAGGATGCACCTCATTTAGTAAAAGACCGTTTTATTTTTTAAGTTAAATTATTTTTCATTGAAGATGCACTAAAATGGAACCTCTAAAACATTTCTCACCATCCCCAAGAATGACTTGGGAAGCTCCAAGGTATCTCCCCCTTCCAGACTAACATTTTGGGACTCAGGTCAACCTTATGTCCAGCAAAATTAAGTATTCCCTCCCTTTGTATCCCCCCTTCCCTGCTTTAATAGTTTCACTTCTGGAAGCCTTCAAAACACACCAGCTACAGCCCCTGCACAGAAACCTGGGGAAATGAGAGCAGAGCTGCCAGCCTCTCAAGGAGTTTGGCTTCCTTGCTTTTGAGCTGAATCAAAGAGGATTAACCCAACAGGTGCTTTACTGGAGAGTGGGAGGGAAACCAAATCAAAACACAATGAAACAAGAGCCTACGTGCACAAATAGATGAATTCCTCCTCTTCTGAGTGATGAGCTGCTAAAGCAGATGGCTCTAACATCGCCTTCTCTAAGTCCAAGTCATTCTCCGTTGGTGGCTTTAAAGACATCAAGTCCCAAGAGCTCAAGTGCTTCCCTTCAATCAGACAGTGGGTCTGGCAGGGGATCTTCCTGATCCCAACTTGACCCCTGAAGGGTTGAGCTGCTTCCTCTCTCCCTTTACTCATGGTCTTCTCGACTCTGGTCATCCTCATAAACACCAGCTCCTCAGCTTGAAAGCAAAGAACTTTCCAACAGCCTTATGCATTGAGCAGAATCATAGAATCATTAAAGCTGGAAAAGACCTCTAGGATCATCAAGTCCAAACTTCATCCCAACATCTCCCTGACCACTAGACCATGTTCTTAACCGAAGCCAAGGCAGCTGTCTCATAAACTCCTGATGACACCTCACAGATACCTTTTCCATGAACAGAAAGACCATCAAACAGTGCATGTATAAACTGACCACATCAGAGATCAGCATCTTCACCCTCTTTCTGTCATGGAAAACAAGTGGCACTTTGCTGTTCTGAGTTCTCACCAGCCCAGGGCTCCCTGGCGGGCTGGTCTCACCAAACCTCCTGCCCATTTACCAAAGGGGTTCAGGTCTGCTAAAATCCCACTGCAATCCAAAGGAGAAGTCAGCATCTTATGTTGCATTTTCTCCTCACTTGCTGAAAAACATGAGAATTTTTCAAGTTTTCAGTGTTTAATGTGCACGTATAGCCAGTTAAGCCAAACTTTTTCTCATTTTTCCACCAAAATCCTTAGAGAGGCCCAGACAACATTTTAAATTGCTGCCTGGTAAGCCTATAAAGCGAGTAAATCATGAAGAGGATTTGTCTATCTTAAAAGAATTGAAGTTCTCTGCCCAAAAGTGCCATTTCACATGCGACAACTACATCTTCACATTACACAACGCAAAGAAATGCTACTTGTTTCCAAGATTTGTTTCACAGAATAATACAGAAGTGACCCTTCCCCTCTGAAGTGCCTAAAGCCTGACACAGGGTTTGTGTTAATTTAGTAAAAATTTGCTAGCTGGAGCCAAACGTTCAAGGCAACCAGTTCTCTAAAACCTCTGCTAACAAATGACTTGGACAATTGCCAGGAGCCTGGGTCCGATCCCTTTTTCTATTTCTTTCTCACCAAAAAAACCACCTCATCTGGTGCGTGTTAATTGTCAATCTGTATCGACTGCAAGATTTATGCTGATGGGCACCTTTAAGAACAGCATCCTAGATAATTAAACAGCCAAATGCCAACAAACAATTGTCAATACAGGCTACAATCGATCCGCTCCCCGGTGCTGCCTGATGATGGAGAGAGCTGGCACTCTTTGAACTGGCTTCTTTTGAAAGCTTTAATTTTCTCGAACAACATTCTTTCAGGAGAGATGATTTGGGGCTTTACTTTTTAACAAAGAGAGAAGTGGAGTGTGGCATGGCATTTAATAGCTGGCTGAGATTTAAAACGCACGCTCCTTATGAAGTATGACATTTTATACCTGAAACCGCAGGAACATTTCCCACATTTAAGTGATAGAGGGAAAATTCTTCAAATTAGATTTGAACTTTATACCTTCTAATTCTGCTCCAGTCCTCCTCCTCCATGTACCACGCTCGGGCCTGATGAACATGCTGGTGCTATATCAAAGTCTAATAGACCTGACTGCCGACAAATCCCCTTCACTTAGCCTTGAAGCAAGCAGCAAACCTCCTGTAGATCCAGTAGTTAATGTTAACTGCTAAAATAGCTCAGCGACGGATCGCAAGGCGAAATGAATGGGTCAGCAGAGCCCAATTGGCAGAATCATCCTTTCTGGGTGTCCACATGAGCTGGAAACCAGCGCTGAAGCCACAAGGCAGACCTAAGTCCCCAAGCTGCAGTGAAGAGTCACCCAGAGCTCCTTCACACACTTTACTCCAAGCCTAAAGGAAAACCAAACACCCATCTGCAAGGGAGCCCTGAGCAACATCTCCTCAGGCTTGCCCATCAGAGGTCCTACTTCTCACTTTCCTGGGCTCACAGGTTTGCTGCAGAACCCAATTGCAACCAGGTCCCCACCTGGGGACAGCAGTCCTGCTGCAAGTGCTGCCACAGCCAATGTCCCTTGCAAGAGAGCTCATCTGTCGAGCCCTCCAGGGTGAGGACACTGGCACCCTGGGGTAGGACTGCAGAGCAAGGGGGGTTTTCAGTGTGACACATCCAGCAAAATCCACTCTCCTGGCATTTCTTCACAACACCAGCTTCATCCAGCTCATTAGTAGTATCCAAATGGGCCCCCTTTGACAACCACTTATATCAGCAAGAGATGCCTCACACCACACATCACATCCTACACTCCAGGGAGGTGCAGCACAAATATCTCATGCCAGTCCCCATGACCAAACAAGCAAGAGGATCCTTGACTTCCAAGTGGTGGCCTAAAGCCTCAGCTCATCCATCCCACATGACAGAGAAAGCCCCGACCTGCAGCCTCTCCCTTTGCATGCTCATTGGGCCAATATGGAAAAAAAATACCACTCTGCCTTCCATCCTGGACAATCCAGACCTTTGGAAATGCTTTGAAATATGAGTTGCACAGGCAGAACATTTTTCCTCTTACGCTCCTTTCTTTACTTAAGCCCCAGCTCAATAAGAGACAGGTGCACTAAGCTCTTCTCCAGAGACCTGTGTTTACAGGAACAAGGTCCTCCAGTTTTACACGCTATCCCCTTGTAAGCTCACTAGTCGCCTCTTAAGCTTGTAATAAAAGACTTTTTTTGAAAAATGATGGCACCTAGTTTCCAAGGCAGCAGAACTTTTAAGCTCGTGTTTGCAAGAGCCTAAGGAATTACAGATGCCAAAAGGAACATGCTGTATAAAGCCCATCACCTATTCCTGCTGGATAGATTAAATAACACGGTTTTATTTTCTAATGCAACAGGGTCTGGATGAGGAAGTCGCTATCAACGCTACACAAAAAATGTACAACATGTGGAAAAACAACTACAAATCCCTTTAATCTCTGGTGGTACCTGGAGATCTCAGATGGTCTGGTGCCTGCATGGATTATCAGAGACACGTGATCCCAAACCAGAAAGACTGAGATACTTCACAGTGTTCTCACTTCACTGATCATCAGGGGTCTGCTGGACTTCAGCTGCAACTCAGGCTGCAGTGCACCAGGGGAAGAGACAAGAAGGGAGGTAAAGGAAAGAAGAAAGCTGGAGATGGGGATGGAGAGCAGCTGTGTCAAACCTGAAGAGGAGATGCAGCCACAGCAGAAGACATGTCACAGGGCAGTCCTTTGAGGACAGCACTGTCCAAACAGATCCTGTGTCCTCTCACTTCAAATCACTTGAAAGCTCGAGGATTCCACTGGAAACCTCCAGCAAACCAGAACACGATTCTATGATTCCATGAACATCTCACACTCTCCAGTTTCTCTGTTTATAAATGTATATTTTCTTAGGGTAAACCGATTACTTAGTGTTCTCAGTCAAATGCTACTCCCACTTCAGCTACAAAGCAGGCTCCATTCCCATGAAAAAAACCATCAACTCTGATGATTTTATAATGAATTTTACTGCATGACTTTTCCCAGCAACACAATTCGTTATTTTTTTTTCAAGTTCCCTACAAACTGATGAAAATAAAAAGCCCCTCAGCTCACGCACAGGCTCCCTGCACATCGCTTTTTTGTAGCTTAATTTCTCATTTTTAAAAGGAAGATGTTTGCTTTCCTCCAATTTTTTTTTTTCGGAGGGGTGGAGAAGGCAGGGGGGGAAGTGAGCAATGGTCTCATTACTTCATCTTTAATACAGTTTCCAGTACAATAAAGACCATCCTTTGCACTGTGACACTAAGGTGCTAACGGAGGGCAATAAATTCAGATTAATAATTAACATCCACAGTGCATCATGCAATCTCGTTGCTCTCCTTTCAATTGCTTCAGAAAGTGTCCTACTTTTTGGTCTCAAACACATGCAATGGGTTACTTAGCTATCGATTTTCAAAGCCATTTTTGAGCAATGTGTTGCAGAACAAAAGAGCTAAAGTAACTTTTTGTTCCAACTCCAATTCTTGAATTTACTTATTGAATTGCAAGAGTTACTCCCTTTGTCTTAGATATTTGGGAATGATATCTTGGGGTCTATGGGAAAAGGTATATTGCTTAGGGATTGTGGCCAAATCAGTCCTTAAAACCACACGCACTGATGGAGAGACGGGACTGCTGGGACTCTGCGGGTAAAAATCTTGGCTGAAAATATACCAGTTTGGCAAAAAAAGTGATGTACAAATGCCCGTATTAAAGGAAATAAAAATGTGAGGTTCCCATCTGGGCTGCAAAGACTTGGTTAAGGTATTAAATAAGAACAAAACATAAGTTCCCTTCTGCTTTTGAGAACGAACAGACCTGCAGAGGGATGAGAATCAGGCACTGAAAAAAAGCAGACAAATTTCTGATGCAAATGGCATCAGCACGAACAACTGCTCTCAGATTAACACAGCCAATTACAAGCTGATTTTACACCATTTTCAAAACTCCCCCCTCAAAGAAAAAGCAACAGGCATTCAGCTTGCTTTACTCACATAGCTCAACCCCTACTCCCCAATTCAATACACCAAAAGAAACCATGTGATGGGTATAGCCAGAGTATGGCTCAAGAAATAATACACCCAAGACGCATTTTATTACACTCTTGATCCTTCAAGGTTCACATTTTCAAGCATTTGCTTCAAAACCATGAGGGCTAGGAACTTCATTTTGAAAAATCAATAGCCAAGAGTCTCACCTAATTATAAGAGCTGAGGCTTCGGGGGGGGGGAGGAATGCAGACACTCAGAGATTTATAGCAAAAAAATACGATCGCTGGCAAAACACTCATTGTCCAAAACTTCTTGGTTTTTCCCTTCCCCACCCGCTCTGTGGAGGAGTGCATTTTTTTCCCCCCAAAAAAACCCCTTGATGTGCTGTAATCCTGTCTTGCTAGCTCTAAAAGGGGAAAAATAAAGCCAAAGAAGGAACCTTTTAATGCTCTGCAACGGATGCTTCTCACTCTGCACACAGGCAATAAATTAAAACAATTTTTTAAAAGACTCCAGCTTCCCTACCAGCTAGACATCACTTCCAAGGAAGCAAACCAGCTGTACCACCCTCAAAGTCAAGCTCTTACCAAACCAGAGCTCAGAAATTATGGGTCTGATTTCACAAGGTGTGTTGCAACATGCTGCCATTTCCCCTGCTACTATATATTTTTTCTTAAAGCGAAAAAAAAAAGAGGAAATCCATCTCAGAGCGACGAAGCACCAATAGGTAGGATAGAGATGGACATCCCCAGCCTCTGGCAGTCACTTCCCAGCCACCCTTGACATAGAGATGTGCTTGGTTCAGGGTTGCAACAAATGGATGAAATACGACGCATGAGGCAGATTTCCAGCTGCTGTGAGAGGAAAAAAGCAATAATAAACTGGTTCTTAAGCAGGACGGGAATGGAAAAGCACTAGAGACTTGCCTCGATAGGTATTAAGGGAAAGAAAAAATAAAAAACTTAAAAAGAGGAAAAATGTGAATGCAACAGGGAGAAGCCCTGCGGAAGAAAAGGAAAATAAAGGGGAGGAAAAGGGAAAATAAAAGGGAGTGGAGTGGGACGGGGGAAATAAAGGGGGAGAAAGAGGGAAATAAAAGGGAGGAAAGGGGGAAATATGGAGGAGAAATAGGGAAATAAAGGGGGGCAGGGGAGAAATAAAG
>VYZX01025902.1:162615-308276 GCA_013401335.1 Brachypteracias leptosomus
CAGGCGTGAGTAGCGCGGGGGCCTGGCGGGGCGAGGGGCCGCAGGTGCCCGGGGGAAAACGGTGTTTAAGGGGGTAACACCCCCACACCAGCACCCCCCTCCAGGGGAAAGCACCTGCCGCTGGTTCAGCCCGATACAAACCGGTGCAATGGGTGCGGAGCCCCCCTGAGGCAGCCCCGGGGGGTCTGGCAGCCCCTGGGGGGGGCCGTGGAGAGGGTGGGTTCAGCCTCGCAGGGTGGTCGGATCCCCTCAGCAGGGTTTAGGCCAATGTTAATATTATTCCTGCTCAGATGCTAGGTCGTTTTCTGCTTGAAAAAGATACTTTTCCCCCCTCGCTTACAAACCAAAATTTGCTCATGCTGTTGTTTTCTGTAATGAACTCCTCATGCTTTCAGCACAAAGCTTTAAAAGGTTGTTTGCAATAACCAGGGCCTGGTGATGGCACTGGATCAAAGTGCCTGCAAGGAGCCGTGCTCGTTTCTCCAGAAACATGAGTTAAGGTACCAAGCCTCCATATTAAAGCATCCTTACTAAGGTGGGAACCTGACTGTCAGCGCTTTTCCTGACATTATCCCTCAGTATTTTGCTGTTCACTGCCCCTCGGCCCAGCAGGACAAAACCCTGAGCACAGCCTGGCTTGGGGCAGCTCTTTCTTCCAATTCTGAGCTGGATGGAGCTTGCTTAAGTTCAATAAATAATAGTACATGAGTACTATTAGAACCCCCTCCCACAGCCCCCCATCCCCAGCTGGGAGAACTGGGACTGGGGGCATTTGTATCAGATTCACTTTAAACTTAAGTTCAATAAATAATAGTACATTAGCAGCCTCCTGCTGCTCCTCTCCTGCTCTGACCTGGTCAAACTTGACCATACCCAAACTGGTTATGAGCACAGCCTCTGCTGGCTTCTTACCAATGGGCTTCTCCTCCATGGGCATCAGCGGTATCAGCCTCCTGGTTCTTTGGCTCAGGATCATCTTTCCAAGTTCCACCACCAGCTCCACTGCTTTCCAACCAGGCAGCTTCCTTTTCCTTGCTCCTCAGTTCAGGGTGAGCTGAAAGGAAAAAAAAAAAATTTCACTAAGGGCACAACAAAGACTGTCTTGGGGCTCTGTCCGAGGACACAGACCCAGCACAGCCTCCAGCAGCCATTAAGTCTGAGGAACACTTGGTTAGATCCCTGGCAAATCCACTGCAGGACTTGGCTTGGAACTGCACAGGAAAGACATGGACCTGTTGGAGCAGGTCGAGAGGAGGCCACAACAAAGATCCAAGGGCTGGAACCCCTCTGCTGAGAGGCCAGGCTGAGAGATTTGGGGGTGTTCAGCCTGGAGACAAGAAGGCTCCAGGGTGACCTTATTGCAGCGTTCTAGGTTAAAGATTGGACTCAATGATCTTAAAGGTCTTTTCCCATCTAGGCAATTATCTGATTCTGTGATTCCAGTACTTAAAGGGGGGTCTATCAGAAAGGTGGGGACAGACTTTTTAGCAGGGCCAGTTGTAACAGGACAAGGGGTGATGAATTTAAACTAAGACAGAGGAGATTTAGACTAGATGGAAGCGTTCTAGGTTAAAGATTGGACTCAATGATCTTAAAGGTCTTTTCCCATCTAGGCAATTATCTGATTCTGTGATTCCAGTACTTAAAGGGGGGTCTATCAGAAAGGTGGGGACAGACTTTTTAGCAGGGCCAGTTGTAACAGGACAAGGGGTGATGAATTTAAACTAAGACAGAGGAGATTTAGACTAGATGGAAGGAAGAAATTTTTTACAGTGAGGGTGCTGAGACCCTGACCCAGGTTGCCCAGAGAGGTGGTTGATGCCCCATTCCTGGAAACATTCCAGGTGAGGTTGGATGGGGCTCTGAGCAACCTGCTCTAGTTGAAGATGTCCCTGGTCACTGCAGGAGAGTTGGACTAGTTGACCTTTAAAGGTCCCTTCCAACCCAAACCAGTCTGTAATGCTATGCCTTTCAGTGGCACAGCGACTCAGTTAAGGCAAGTTAGAAAGTAATGGATACTTATCTAAACTGCATTGTTGAAAAAAAAAAAAACAAACAACAAGCAAACACCAAAAAAGCCCAAGCCAAACCAAAGAAACCCCACAAAAGTAGCATTTGACCTCTTCCCAAGAGAGTGAGCTCAGAATCTGTCATTCTTACAGAGTTGCTGAATGCTCTTATTTAAGCTAGATCAACACCAAAGGAATCGAGCTGAACATAGCTGGAAAATGCTTGTGCCTCAACTGTTTGGCTTAACTCAGTTTAATAGCGACAGGGCTCTTTAGCATTTCCTGTAGCAGGGCCAACATCGCACAGCAAAACCATATAAACATGATACACATCTCCACACCACACGACAGAAATCTGCACAGTTCCCTTTCCAGGGGTGCTGGTGAGGGACTCCAATCTGATCTTGATGTTTCTTGGCTCACTCAACTATAATCACTCCAAAGGAGTGCACAGCACGGCATTTATAGCTGGGCTAATCCTGTCCTTTGCAAACATAAGTCTGAATACACAGCATTTGATCAACCACTGCATCTCTAGAGCTGAAGATAAGCAACAGGCTGGGTAGTTTTGGTCACTCTGTTCTATACTTTGGTCTGTACAAAATTTTCTGGACTTGTGCTTTTCTTTATTGCCCTAGCCACTTGGATTCAGATTCTTACCTGAGGCATTGCTTCTAAAAAATAACTTTTTCAAACCCAGAAAAAGCATGAATCAAAACCGCTCCCAAACTCTCAGGAAAATAAAAAGCACTAAATTCTTACCTGCGTATACCTGGCCTTAAAGTTTAATTTCACCATTTTTAAATGGTTGGGGCTGAAAGTGCTGGCAAATACATTAAAAAAAAAATTATCTTAATGTTTACTGTTCATAGCCTTGTGTGTTCTGCCCCAGCTGAGCTGCAGTCAATGCCACTGATTATGAAATCGGAGTGGCCTTTCCTTTTGTCCTAAGCTATCTTGTTTTGCAAGGTACAGCTGAGCTGGTTCTCAAGTAAGTTACCAAGGGTACTGTCCCGTGGTTGTGTGTAGTGAGGCTATCCTGGCTGTGCACCGCAAATCCTGCTAAATTAAAAGTATTTTAAAAGCCACGTGACAAAAATGTCTTCTAAGAGGCTGCCTTACTTGAAGGCAGTGAAGGAAAGAGCTACTATGGCATAGATTTCATGAGAAAGAGCTTTGCTACTTCAGGCAAAAATATTTTAGGGCCCACCAGCATAATTCTTTGGGTGGGAATAGGGATGGCCACTTCTGGTGCCATGTCACATAGAGGACAGACTCCATCCTACAAAGAGGCAGCACACCAGGAAATCACATCCAAGGCTTTAATACCGATTTTTCAATGCTGCCCAGCCACATCCTGTGTACTGTATAGAAATGTTACACAGCACATCACTGCTTTTTTTTTGAGCTTGAGGTAAACAGATGCTTTTTAGACATCTGGAAGAGCAGCTGCTCCACACAGAGAGGAATCACAGGCATCTCCTGCAGCCGGCTGGACGTGCTGCACCTACTAAGCACAGGCAGGGCAGCCGGAGCAGGCAGCCGGGCAGGGCCACGCTGCACACAGCTTACACAGCAGTGATTTCAGTGTTCCCAGTCAGTTTGGGAAGCCTGTTCCCCGTCCCAGAGGCCCTATGATTTTAACAGAGTGGTAGATCTCACCAGAGAGCGTACCCATTACATTTGCTGTAGGGTGGGTTAAGTGATGCAAGTATCACACACCCCAGCGTTTGCATAGAGATCTACATGCCGTTCCAGACATGAAACAGGAGATACACGGAGGTGTTTTTGCATCTATGTTTTTCTGCTGTTTCCTCCTCTTTTACCATTGACTTGACCTGTAGGATCTTGACCAGTCATTTCTGAACTTGCCCTAACATCCCTAGTCCAGACACACTCAAAGCTGAGTTTTGGTACTGCTGCTGTTTGTACCAGGTTTTAATGAGCTACAAGACATTTGCCACTGCTACCAAAGAGCTTTAAACAACCAAAACTTTAAATTTTAGTCTCGTGTCACAAATAGAACTTCTGTTAATTCAGTGGTTAAATATTGATCTTTAGCATCTCCCCTTCTGCTTCTGAGAGAAACAACTGAAGGAGAACTGTGTATTTTTTATTACATCCCCAAAGCTCAGTTAAAGAAAATTAAGGTAGCAAACCTAAAATGTGAAAAAAATGTCAGTGCAACTTTTAATCCCCTCATCTCTCCCTCGCTTCACGTGGCTGCATTATGATGCAGTTTCTTATGTTGTGATCACATCCTATTTTCTTCCCGTGGGGCCCCTGCCTCATTCAGCGATTGGGCTGTTGCTGAATATTTCTTTTTATCCTCTCATTCAGTGTATGGCCCCAGGCAGTATTCTTCAAATTCCATCCAAACGCCACAATTATTAGCTTCCTCCTGGGCATTCCTAGCATGTGCTCTCTCATACATCTCCCAGGCATTCATGGATTCATCTTTGCCCCTCTTTCCACCCCTGGTGAGCGTTAGCGTGTCATCCTGCTTATGTGAAAGCAGGAGAATGGAGCCAGAATCAAAATGATTGCAACTAAGGCTCAAAGCTGGAACTCCCTCCCCATGCCTCCCTTCATCCTTAACGAGCAGGTAGGGAGAGATCTTGTGCATTACTCATGCAGTGTCTCCTTTGGGAAAAAGCATTGTCAGTGGAAATATCCCAGCAGCACCTGTGCTAGAAAACAGTGAAAGAAAAGGCTACAGTTTTCAAGAAACTGAGCATTAACTTCATGCTTAAAGCCTCCTGATCCTAGTGGAGGTTGAGGAGCACCAAGACACAGCCTTTCCCCTTTATACATGCAACTGTATGCAGCTGGACTTGCAATTGCTCTTTCCTTTTCTAAGGGGAGGAGAAAAAAAAAAAGGGGGGGGGGGGGTGGAAGATGCACATAAGGTGGTTAATGTGAAATAAACTCCATTACCACACCCGATAGAATGTGGTATAAGCAAATGCTGCTTGGAGCTTGAGTAGGTAATGTCTTTTCAGCTCTGGCCTGTTCCTGGCTATACATCTCTCAACAAAGAGCTCACTGCAGCAATGCTACGCACTAATAGGATATAAGTTACCAAAGTTCCCCTTCTCAACCCTTCATGCTTCCCTGGTCAGGAGGAATACTGCTGGCAAAGGACAGGAGGCTGCTGTTCTCCTTACCTCAAAGAGCAACCTCTAGCCCTGGGGCGGGAGCTGCAGCCTGACAGACAGAAGGGTGACCCTTGGAGCATGCTGCAGCAAAGAGCAACCTGGAGTAATATCTCCCCCACCTTCATCACTTGGCAATGTCCTGTAAGAAAACAGCCATTTTTCCAATCACCCGCCTTGTGATCTTGGCTAGAGCGGGTGCTTGAGCCCTGCTGAGGTGCAGTGTTGCCACCACCGCTGAGCGAAGCGCTTCCTCTTCTTCCCTGCAGTTTCCCATTACGTTTATGCCACAAAAATCTTTTAGCCCCTATTCACTTCCCATCATAGCACCAAAGACTGGAATTGGAGGTGACAGAAGCATCGAGCTGTTCACGTTAACAACGCCAGCAGGCTCTGTGTTTTCTTCCCCTGTCACAGCCAAAGCCTGTTGAGGTTTAGCCTTTATTTTCCCCAAACACTTCATACTCAGTAAAACATCATGACTAAAGCAAACATGCTTAAAAGAAGTCACCTGGAGGTGTTATATTCACCACCAGCTAAGAAGTTTGGCACAACTGTGAGGTTAATCTTATTTTAGGAGCAAGGCGGGTCTGGCCGAGCTCAGAACCATGAGGCTGCGCTGCTCCGGACTGCAGGAGAAAGGCTTTTAAAACAGGACTTGATTCAGACAACCTTTCAGTTCATCTGGTTGTGTCCTAAGGCCACACTGATCTCTGTTTCTATCTGCATCTTTTCATCCCCCCAAAGTGATTTGTCAATAATAATACAAAAGAAAAAAGAAAGGAGAAGGCTACTCCCATAGTATATTTAGCCCAGCGATCACCGTGTAGGACCTGAGCACAGGTAACTGTAGTGGGAGCACAGGTAACTGCTGACCTGAGTAAGGTAGCAACCATCCAGTCTGGTGATTTTTAGAAAGAGAGAAGAAAACAAGAAAAGCAGCAGCATTTATGCAAGCCCGTTTTCCTCTCAGGGCCTCACTTTCCCCTCCCAACCTTTGTCTCTTGTTTCTTTATTTTACAGAGGCTGCAGGGCAGGGTTTCCCTCCCCCGTGTTTGCCCAGGGCTTAGCACAATGGCTGACCTGTCAAGCCCCAAGTATCTAGAGGAGACCCTGAGGACTGGCCCCTGCATGCACTTCCTTGTCTCTAGACCCACGTCTCAGTCTCCTCTCATCTGCTCCGTGACCGTTGCCTTGATCTACTTGGTGGGGATGACGTGCTGGACTTCTTGTGCTGCTCCACAGGCAGACCCCAGCTGCAGCCCAGCTCCACACCCCTTTGCTCTCACAAGCCCTGCTCCTGCTTTCTCCATTCCCTGTCAGGTGACCCAACACAGCCCAATCTCACCTTCTGAGGAAGAAGTGGTGCAGGTAGTCTGCAGTGACAGCATAGATGCTTCAGAAATGGGTTGAAACACACATGATTTAGCACACTCTTTAATCAAATGGGAAATTCTATATTAGGTGAAGTGAGCTGGGCCAAATCAGGGTCAAGTTTTTTCCCTTCTTATCTCTTTACATGTGCCCATCCATCAGAAAAACCAGCAGGGCCCATGAAGCACTACACTCTGCAGTGAAAGTGTGAGGTATTTCTGTCCTTAGAAGACAGCCCAGAAAAAATCATCATCCAAGAAGCCTGGGTTCAGCCCATGTACAAATCCAGAGACAGACACAGCTTGGAGGACAAACTGTGCCATGTCCTGGAATAACAGAAATAATGTTCCTTTGGCAGCTAAGCAAAAACACCCAAGACACTTTAGGAGAAAAAAGAGGAAAAAAAACACACACACAAAGGTAACCCCACTGCTGCCAGTTTGCATACTCAGCACAAATCCTTCCAAGAAGGGCATCCTTAAGCCTCAAAACCAGTTCAACACGAATAAGCAGGCTAACCTCAGCTGTTCTCAAAACCAACATGTTTTTCCAAGTGTAGGAAAAGGTGGGTAAAGCAAACAGACAGAGTTAGAGGGGTCTGAAATATTAAAATGAGGCAATGCATAATTTGGCAGGATTTTCAACATTTCTATAACTTGAGCAAAAAGCCCTCTTTCTAAGCTTCACTCTAAAGAAGCAGATCAGGCTTTAATTTGAGCAATAAAAGTGAGATTCAAACTATATATTACACTATGGCAAAACAATCTTCTTAAGCCCTTGTTTTAGACTTTGCTTCTACTTTGTGTCAGTGGAGAGAAAGGGACATTGGTGAAGAGGTAAAGCCTTGACCTTCCCTCCAAGCTGTAAGCTGCCAGAACGCGCTCTCTGGGCTCTGGAGTTAAGTCACTTAATGTGTTTTTTCCTCATCCCATTACAACGTTGCTTATTTTCCCCATAACGCTCCTATTTTGTAGTTGCCATGACAATTTGCAGCATTACTTACACAGCTACACACGTGCAGAAAACCCAGAGGCAGACTTCTTTCTTTTCTAGGATTTTACAATCTTATGCTTCGAGTGGGAAAATGATGCTCAGTCCTGCTGGTTACCTGCACTAGTAGGTCAGTTAGATACTCTAATCCAACCTAATTCTGATGCAGTATCATCTTTAGGCACGGGTAGAACTCACAACCTCCCCGTTACAGAATGGGAACGAGCCTACAAGATGAACTAGTAACAGTAAACACAAACCCAGCACACTCAAGGCTGCATTGTACTCGCCCTTCAGCGCGTGGAAGCAATTTTGAGGGAGTTTACAACTTAATGCAGAGGGAGGCTGAGCAAACAGGCAAAATTTCAAAGAGGGACTTCAGGGTTGCATGATTAACAGGGAAGGAGAGTCAGTCCTGTCCTTTGCTTTTAGCACGGAGCCTTGATGACACGCGTTCCTCCTCCTGACTACCCTTGAAGACATTTGCCTCCAGAGCTCCCCAGGTTTACAGCAGCTCTGCCAATTCCCCCAGAAAGGCCTATAAACACCAAGCACATCTGATGCTTCAAACTAGTCCAGAAGGGCTCCCACTTGGACACTAGTAAAACCCAAAGTAATTATTTTAATCCTGTTTTGGGGAGGGGAAACAAATGGCTGCGCACGTATGCTCGAGTTTTTAATCAGGCTGAACCAAAGAAGCACTCAACTCACATTTCTGCTTGCACTGTCCAGGTATTGAGTATCTGCTGTTCCCCATCACATGCCTAATGAAGTGAAGCACTAAGGCCAGGTCCCCGCAAGGTGTCAGTCACAGGTCAGTTGGTGACAGATCTAGAGGAGCTATGAGCTTATCACAGCTGAAAATTTAGCAGTTCCACATCAATGTTTTCCTTCAATACTTCTTTTTGCCAGTGGGCTTGGCCCTTCTCCCCTCGTTTACACAGAGCATCTCTGCTGCAAAAGCTACAGACACACCATAATATCCACAGTCTTAACATCTGACCCACAGCAACGTGCTTGTAATCATCTTAACGCTTATCTGATAAACTAATACTTTATGGAAGCAATTATGGTCCATCTCTATTGCCTTATGTTAACGTATTCTGAAGGGCTGGAGCGCTCCGCCCCCCTCCTCCCTCAAAAAGTCATTCAAAATAGAAAAAGAAACTGGATATTAGCTGGCTCAGCAGGAGGAACCACTTGACATTCCTCAGTCAGAGGAGGCAGAAAGGGAGATTATTGCAAATTGGAGCGGACAATCGCGGGGTCGGTTCTCGGTGCGGCGCAATCTGTTGTCTCTGTGCAATAACCTGCATTTGAAACGCTCTAGCCCGAGGATACCCACTGTCCATAAATCAGATGTGGGGACAACCTCCAGGCCTTCCTCAGAGATTTATAACCTCCCCACTATCAAATGGGCTGTGAGTAGGCACAGCTAAGCAAGTACAATACCACGTTGTTTCCTTCTGCGCTGGAAAACCCCATGAACCTCACAGCAGCACACGTTCTTCCGTGTCCCCACTTCAGAGGAAGCACACAAAACTCCCATTGATCAACCCGCAGAGCTGGTGGGTCAAAGCTAACGCTGGTTGTGTTTGTGCTGATCTTCTCCACTCTGCTGGTTTTATTTTATCTCCTGCACCTGGGTTAATTGCTGCAATGGAGTGATTCGGGTGCTGCAACGGGATGTAAATGAAGTAGGAAAAAAGGAAAGGGAAAAACCTTGGGTGGGCTGCAGAGGCATTAGGAAAAGCAAGACCAGCTGCATCCTGCAGAAACCCAGGTCAGCTGGAAAGTATAATACGCACTTGAAAAAGTTAATGGTGCAAATTCAATAGCAGGGTTCAGATTGTGGATGGTTTTTTGCTGACTGCTGCAGGGAGTCCCAGCAGCCCCGTCAGCATCCCAGACACGCACACACCCCCCATGCTCCGGGCACTTGTGGGCTGGAGTTTGTCCTGTCCACCCCACTGGTCCCTCTTGCAGCACAAGCCTCAGGTCATTCTGTTCTCTGAGATTGGGAATGATAAAATCAGCTGACAGAGCTCCAACTTAGGCATTCATTAAGTACGAGCAATGTTAACAGCTGTCCAGCTTTCTTGTCAGGATTCATACACAAGCACTCCCTTAATGCTCAGGCCAGCAAGAGGTCTGCTCTGAGAGCTCATCTGATGGAGGCAGAGCCTTTTACTGCCTTCATCCTTTAAGAGGCTCTAGGAACAGCAAGGTTAAACGTGGGGATGGGTCTAGATTGCACCATCAAGGCTGATAGCTTTTATTTCTAGGTATAAGAAACAAAAGTCAGCTTTTCCTGTTACTTTAGCCCAGTTTTCCCCTCCTGCAAACCTGACATGAATCAACTGTTTTTCTCCCAGCATAACTGAGTCTCAGTGCAGAAGAAATTTCTTAGCTCTGCTGGTAGAGAAGCACTTTTAAAGATGTAAGATTTTTTGACGCCTGTCACTCTCAACAGAGAGTCCCCACCTGGCAAAGAGAGGTACAAAGTAAAGCAGGACCTAAAAGGCTCTGTCACTACCATAGATGTTAACACCTTTCAGTGACAAACCTGCTGTTTGAGCTCTTCTCTGAATAAAAGCCCCATTGTCCACAGTGCATTTCTTGCTCCTTTAGGACAATTTCCTACAATATTCTGCACTAATCTGCTTTCACCATGAAAAGCCACTGACAGCCAGTCCATGCTTATATCAGAGCTATCAAAACTACCAAGTAAACAGCATCATCCCTTCTGGAAATGAAGCTGGCCTTAGGTGACATCTCCCATAATCCTCTAGCCACCGGAGCAGACGTTTCACAATTGCTTAGAGTACAACAGTTGCTGCCATAGAAATAAATTAAATCATTTTCTTCTCCTCTCATTTGAAGTAGTGCCCAGAGCTGTGCTCTGGCATTGGCACCAGCACAGCTCTCACCCTCCAATTGGCTCCAAGCAACCACTTCAGAAAGGCAGAAAAGCAACACTCACTTCAGAGACATCAATGTGTCCTCATCCCAAACATGCAGAGACCTAATGGAGACCTTCCCCATTATAAGGGCTTTGTGGGGAGACACCTTTTCTATTAAATCATCATCTCAGCGTAACTGAATTAAACTCATGATCCTCCCAGGGTTGCAACTTTAAGCATATGTTAAGGATGAAGCTGAAGAGTTTTTAAGCTTCTGTTAATAAAACAGCAGTTTAAGATTCCTGTTCTTAAAACAATCAAAAGGAGAAACTTGTGCTAATGGTTTTTAAAATACCTTGTAGTCCAAAGCTCTTTATAAATAAAACAGCTCACGTTTCCAGGCTTGCTTTTTTGAGAAGTCCACACACACATAGAGCTCTGGCATCATCATGTGCTGACTCTCACTTTCATGTCAGGTTAACACAGTCTCCTCTTTTCATTCAGCACTTACAATAAGATGTGGGCAGATGCCCAGAAAGACCTTGACATCCAGCTCCAGAGAGAAAGAGAAGAGTTCCTCCAGCCAGAGAAGGACCATGTGAAAGTGTTCAAGATGTTAGCAGCTTCCTACATCAAGTACATACAAATCTTCCGTAGCTTGGAGACGGCCCATGACCAGCTCCTTCACCAGCAGAAACGGGCGGCCATTCGCAAAGTGCTGGATGGTGTGATCGGCCGGATCCTGGAGATCAAAAAAGAGATGGTGGCACTGGAGAACTCAGAGTTTCATTACATTGATAACATCCTGCTAGATCTACAGCTTCTCCCGGTACGTCTGTCTCTAGCTCTAGTACGAGGAAATTCATAGGAGCTTTGCCTAATCATAGAATTGTCAGGGTTGGAAGGGACCTTAAAGATCATGGGCAGGGATGCCTCCCACTAGAGCAGGTTACTCAGAGCTCCATCCAGCCTGGCCTTCAAAATTTCCAGGGATGGGGCTTCCACCACCTCTCTGGGTAACCTGTGCCAGTGTCTCCCCACCCTCATGGGGAAGAACTTCTTCCTAACACCTAATCTGAATCTCCCCACCTCTAGTTTTGACCCATTCCCCCTAGTCCTACCACTACCCGACATCATTAAAAGTCCCTCCCCAGCTTTCTTGTAGACCCCCTTAAGATACTGAAAGGCCACAATAAGGTCCCCTGGGAGCCTTCTCTTCTCCACACTGAACAACCCCAACTCTCAGTCTGTCCTCATAGGAGAGGTGCTCCAGCCCTCTGTTCATCCTCGTGGCCCTTCTTTGGACACGTAATCTGTATTTTAAGGACAGTCACTGCAGTCTATGAAGTTTCACCAAGTGGTTTAGCTTCCTGCACATTCACTAGTGTATGGGGTGAACAGTAATTATGGCATTTTTATTAAAGACCAGAGTATATTTAGTCTATGGTGAGCATTGCATATTGGAGCAAGATTTTTAAAGCTGATCTACTTGATCAATATGTTGCATTTCTGCTTCTCCACAGCAGCACAAGCTCTGTCTGTGCATCTTCACTTGCACATGTCTTAACATGAAGTTGTATTAACTTAGCTCCACTGTTAAAGTCAGCAGCTTGATTTTAATGTGGGATTAGATAGAAGATGAACAACTGGTCACCAAGGTACAGTCCACTTCAGTCTGCCCTTTGCATCACTATCAATCAGTCTGGCCCCAAGCCTCTTCCAGAGGTCACAGGTAATGCTACAAGTTGCATAGTCTGGTCTATTAGCTCACTATACAACAAACTACTAAAATGAGAAATCTGAGACAGAACTCTTACTGTAAAGGATGCAGGAGCTGGGAGCATATTGAACGCCCAGGGTTCAAGACTGCCTGATATAAAAGCACCCCCTGACAGAGAGCCCCCCAAACTAGATCAATGGGACAATAAGGCAAAGTCTTGAAGCTGTGCTCTAAAAACAGCCTGGAAAAGTAGCTGCACAAAGATGGTTTCTTCTCTCGCAGACAGCTCCACCTATTGTCAAATTCAGGTACCGCTGCTTTTCTAAGGAAAGTAAGAGTTGGAACTTGAATTACTGCTTTTTCAGACTCTCAGTTATTATCTCAGATGAACTGCCTAATATGATTACAGCATTATTCTGAGATTTGCAAACATGTTTCTGTTTGCAATTGCATGTGTATCTCACTCTGCAAATTTGGGATAGTAATCCCCATGAATTTTCACCAGCTCTTATCTTCTGTTTAAAAATCTTTAGACATACTAGGGAGTATAAACACTTCTCTGGGGAAACAGATCCTTCAAATCATCTTTGGAAATCATTAAGCACCAAATCCCATTTGGAAATAATTTCACCACTTATCAGTAAATCCACCTGCAGCAAAAAGTTGGCGAGTCTGAAAAGTCATGTTTGACATACATTAAAAAACAAACATAAATTCAAATTCCTGCACCACACCTTAATTTTAAGAAGGCATGACATACCTACCTACTACTACAAAAAAAAAAAAAATACAGTGAAGAGATTTCAGGCTTTATCAAAGAAAACATTATTTTCCATTGTGGATAGAAATACAGATTTATGGGGTTTTAATAAAATAATCATATATTCTTGGTTACAAACCAAAATCCTGGGTTCAGTTTTGGGTCCCTCACTCCAAGAAGGACATTGAGGGACTGGAATGTGTCCAGAGAAGGGGAACGAAGCTGGTGAAGGGTCTAGAGCACAAGTCTTGTGAGGAGCAGCTGAGGGACCTGGGGTTATTTAGCCTGGAGTAAAGGAGGCTCAGGGGAGACCTTCTTACTCTTGACAACTCCCTGCAAGGAGGTTGGAGCCAGGTGGGGCTCAGTCTCTCCTCCCAAGGAAGAAGTGATAGGACAAGAGGAAACAGCCTCAAGTTGCACTGGGGAGGTTTAGGTTGGACATGAGGAACAATTTCTTCCCCACAAGGGTTGTCAAGGCCTGGCCCAGGCTGCCCGGGGCAGTGGTGGAGTCCCCATCCCTGGAGGGGTTAAAAAGCCATGTAGCTGTGGTGCTGAGGGACATGGGTTAGTGGTGACCTGGCAGTGCTGGGTTAACAGTTGGACTTGATGATCTTAAAGGTCTCTTCCAACCAAACTGATTCTGTGATTCTAGTTACTTGCCAGTAGTTGACAAATAACTTCTATTTCTTAAAGAATCTGCCCAGAAAAGGTATCTCTCGTCCTTCCTTTCACTGTATTATCATGGGGCAAAATCCAGCAGGGCTGTTGGCAGAAAACACAACAGAGCAGCCTCTTGTGTTATCTTAGCAATGATATTATGTACTTTATACTCTGTCAGTGTAAGGCCAGGCTTTGTCTTTGGTTAGTTCTGTGCCTCATGTTTTGGTACGGTTGCCTTCCAACACTCAGTCACTCCATTTCCTGGGGTAATTGTAGAGGTATTTGGACACACAAATCCCATGTGGAGCTGGGAGTGGCTAAAAAGTTGCCAGTTTGACTTGAGGATAAACATCACAAGCCTGACTTCACAGTTCTGGGCCCCAAAAAGAGATTAATAAGAGAAGCAGGCTCCCTACTCCACACCCCTTCCAGTCCCAGTGTTACGGCTTTGATCTCATCTTTACAGTCACAGTCCAGAATCACTTGTCGTTAGACATCAGAGATGCTCCTCACCCCTACACTGGCTGACTGCAGTGCCACCTGACAGCACCAAAGCTCTCTCATCCTACTCAAGGGTGTCCAGACAAACCACTTGATTTCTTATTCCTAAAGACAGCCAGATCTGTAATCCGACCTAGAGTGATTTCCACTCTTAAACTACAACGTATCATCATTTCCATCAACAAATGGAGGATGGCAGAAGGTGCAAACAGGGAGCTTAACAAGACAAATATTTAGAAACTGTAGCAGAGCAGACCTCTGCATTGATAAAATCAACAGGGATAAACACAGTCCTACTTGGAAACTTTCTTGTGCTGCCATAATAGAGATGTCCTTGTCTGCAGAGTGTGCAACTGCAGGAATTAGTAATGAAACCTTTAAGTTGGCAGTTTGCAGGGGCTGTTTTCCTTGGCCACAGCCTTCCCTGCAAATTCTTGCTCTAGAAATTGGGAGGCCTCTCAGCTCACAAGCAGCACATTTACCATGCCCCTGTGTCAAGGCAGGAGCTGTGCTCGTTCTTTACAGCCAACACTTTTCTCCTCTGTCTATATCCACACCAGAGGTGGCACTGAGGCTGCAAAGGATCAAGTCAAAAGTCTCCCTGGGCAGTTTCCATAGCAGACAGAACACAGCACTGATAGCACAGCATCATCTTGTGCCTGTCTTAGGCTCTTTGGGCAAAAAGATCAAGTATCCACATATACCTGGGGATAAATTATTGTCTAATTTGTGCAACTCCTTGTGAGTAGTATGACAGGATAACTACTGCCTTTCTCCCCCCCATCCCTCCTTCTATCCTTTGCTTGAGGAGATATTCTCTATATACTGTTTCAGGAACATACAGAACATGGCACCAATATTAACCAGACCTATGAAGATGCTTTTCCTCTCCCCAAAAAATACAATTGCCAGTAATAGTCATTGAAGAATTGTCTGAAATCTTCAGTACAAAGAACAGGTTATGTCACTCCACAGCATCTTAACTTTGGGGGAGTTTTTTTGTCCCCCTGTCATTATTTTTTGTAGTTTCTCAACAACAGTTAAACTCCACAGGAGAAGAATCAGTAGAAATATGAATCAGTTACATCTTTTTAATGATAGAAACGAGTAAAAAGAGGCACTTCTAGTCACACCTGATTGAGAAGTGAGAGATATCACAGTCACAGACAGGTACAAATACTGTAGACAATCAGAATGGTGCTTTGGTTCCTTAAATGGTTAAAAAATAAAGCAGGAAAATGAATCTATTTTTCATGGTGATTAAAAAAAAGAAGTGGGATGATCATACAACCAGAGGTATTCAATTCAGTGGAAATAGTGTTTAAATTTCCGGCAACCCTGCCAAATATTTTAACAGTTTGATAATATAATTGAGCCATTATAGCAAGAAAGATTTCTAGGCTGCCATGGTTCAGAAACTGGGTTGATTTATTTGTTTTTGTTGAATTAGGCCTTAAGTAATTGCAAAGTAACAGCTCAGCAGCTGTTACAGAGGTCAAATTCTCCAACACTCCAAAATATTCGATCTTGGTCCAATTTAATTGCTTTGTAGAGGTGTTCAGTAGGTAATGTGTTTTTAATGCAGTTCTAAAAAGCATCTCATGACTCTTTCTTCTTTTAGGAAGACTTAGAGATTCCTATCCCAAGGTATTTCATTAAAGAAAGGCTTGGAGTCCTGCAGCAGAGGGAGAAACTCCTTGATGAGATTTTGCTTAGTGCTGGGTTGCAAGCACAGGTAAGCACACCAATACCTACATAACAACACACTTACCTTTTAGTTTATAGCCACACATCTGAATATGAGCCACTGAAAGGGAAAAGCACTTTTATAGCAGTTATGAAGTCAAAGTCTGTTTACAGATAAAGCACAAATAGAAAGTAACATTCAATTTTCCTGTCTAACAATATCCAAGCCACATCTTGAGGCTGGTTAAGACTAAACTTGAATCGACTCTGCCTTATGTATGTGTCAGAGAAAGGGCAGCACATTGGCCAAGTTTAGTAGGCACTTTCTTTGTCCAGCTAACTCTCATCACATAATTAGTCCTACTGAAATCAAGTTTGGCTCTAAGTTTTACCGAACCAGAATTCTAAGTGGAACAGAGTTCAGGTCAGCACAACTGTTGGCATGCAGTTGTTTATAACCTCTGAACAATGACTGCAGTCTCTTCTGTACAGCTAGAGAGCTGCAGCTGCAAGGAGGAGTAGAAAATTGAGTGTTGGCAGAGCAAAAGTCATTACAGAGAAGTCCATGAGTGCTCCAGTGAAGACTGTTCTGGATTTGATATACTTTTGACCTTTTGGAAGTGGCACGTTGCCTACAAGCAGTCGTTGCTAACCCCTTGAAATAAACAACTGTGCCTACACATCTGGATGACTTAGA
Organism: Brachypteracias leptosomus; assembly: GCA_013401335.1. Classification (NCBI taxonomy): domain Eukaryota; kingdom Metazoa; phylum Chordata; class Aves; order Coraciiformes; family Brachypteraciidae; genus Brachypteracias; species Brachypteracias leptosomus. The sequence continues at coordinate 179,071 of VYZX01025902.1, forward strand.
TTCATGGATGTTATAGCCATAAGAGACAGTCCTGATCAGACCACTTAGTCAAACTGCTGCACTGCTCCATCCGTGGAATTCTCCACCAGTAATTGTGCCAGTGGGGGAAGTCTGTGTATTGATCCCATAAAGCAGCTGAGGGAAGGTTCCCATGGAAAGAAACAGCACCAGTCAGACAGAGGTGGTCTGCAGAGACAGAGCACAGGCTCTCTGCTAGACTGGACAGCTACAGTCCTCTTGACCTCCACAGTAAATCCCTGGATAAATCCCCTGTGCTTCTAGAAGTCTGATGTTGGTCTGTGAGGATCCTCTGTTTCAACACATTATACCTTAAAACATTTTTGTTGCCCACAGTTCTGCTCTCACCCCTTTTCAGCAGGGCATCCATAACAGATGAGACACTCTGGTGTGCAGCCAGCTCACTTGGGAGCTCCAGGATCTGGCAGGGCTCCTGCCAGGATGCCACAACAGAGGCACAGGATTCAATAAACATGAATAAAATAATCTCACACGGTATGAGCCCAGTGCCCTGTACTGCACTTCCAGTTCAGTCACCACTGGGATTGCTAGAGGGTTGTAAGCACTTCTGCACGTGTCTGCAAGCCACGTATGCTCAGGAAATCCTAACTGCTGCACAACAGACCACTGCATTCTTCAGTGTCCCTGGCAGTGCTGCTACAAGCAGTTGAACAGAAGTCAAGAACAGTGGAGTTCATCAGAGGAGGCTGCTCTGCCCATTATTTGCCCTCCCGTGGAATTCTGGCATGGAGAGCCCCACTGAAAGTGTGGAGTAGTGAGCTCCACATAATATATATATAAGCATTCAATGTCAACTGTCTCCAGTTGAGGAATTCAACTGTATTTTTCTATCTTGAAAGGTCGGACTAGATGATCCTTGAGGTCCCTTCCAACCTGGCATTCTATGATTAATGAAAAAAGACAATAATTCAGCTTTTCCATAGGGAGCATGAAGGGATAACAAGAGTCCCTCTCCCCAGCTGCACTGTTCTGATATATCTTTTCCCCAAAACCTCTTCTACTTGGGCTGGGCTGGCTCGGAAAAGCCTGTCCTTCCATTTGGCATGGGAGCTGGGGTCCCAGCAGCACATCCAGGAAAACATCCCTTCAGAAAAATAAAAGGAAAACATTCCATAACCTAAGAAATTCTCCTTTATTAGGACGAAGCCCTATGGTTCTTTATGTCTTTTTTTTTTTTTTCCTCAAATGGATAAAGTTCAGCAGGATGCATAAGCCACATAGAACCTTTCTTGCTCCCTACTAAAGCATCAGGCTTTCCTTGGCACACATCAGGTTCACCTTCTCCAAAAGATCCTCAGAAAAACACCACTTTCAAAATCTCAAACTTCCAAGATACTGCAGAATAGCAGTAAGACAGGAGTCTGATATTTTTCACAAGGATTTTTGTCTTAGAAAAAACAGATTAACTTCTTGCAGAAAGTTCTTAACTGAGGTAACCACCATTCAGTGAGACCTGGGCCACCTCCGGAGTGTTGTGTCCAGTTCTGGGCTCCCCAGTTCAAGAGAGACAAGGAACTACTGGAGAGAATCCAGCTGAGGCTACAGAGATGCTGAGGATACTGAAACATCTGTGACTAGGAAAGGCTGAGAGACCTGGAGCTGTTTAGCCTGGAGAAGAGAAGACTCAGAGGAGATCTGATCAATGCTGATCAACAGCTAAAGCGCAGGGGTCAAGAGGATGGGACAAGACTCTTTTCAGTGGTGCCCAGCAACAGGACAAGGGGCAATGGGCACAAACTGGAACCCAAGAGGTTCCATCTGAACAGGAGGAAAAATTTCTTTGCTGTAAGGGAGCCAGAGCCTGGCCCAGGCTGCCCGGAGAGGTTGTGGAGTCTCCTTCCCTGGAGAGATTCCAAACCCACCTGTCTGGTCACAATCCTGGGCAACCTGCTGTCGGTGACCCTGCTTTAACAGGGAGATTGGATGAGATGATTTCCAGAGGTCCCTTCCAACCCCTACCAGTCTGTGTGATTTCCTTTGCAATTGACAAAACACATAACTAATACTTTGCTTTGTCCATTTCTTTTTGGCTGTGCTGTTGAAGGAACCTGTCAGGACAATGACAGTTGAAGAAGCCACTAAATTGATCCAGGTTGCAGAACGGGCTCGCCAAGGCCGCTGTCGAGCAAAACTGATGAAGCAACTTTACCTTGAGGACAAGAGACAAAGACAAACTAAACTTCAGGTTGACATGGGTCCAAGTCCAGATGCTGCTGCCACTTGCATTCAAAAGGTGAAATCTCTGATTTAACCACAGTTCTGGCAGAACCAAATGACAATATTTCATTCAGAACGCCAGTAGAGAGAAGCACAGCTTGTGGGATGAGAAGTTTACTGAAATTACAGCTTTCAGGGTGTCTAGCAAGGTGAAATACAGCATTTAAATCACTTAACAAAATGAGACAGGACCCTAGATGTGAGATCAATGGAAACAGTCCCTCCCCAGCAATGCAGGATGACTTTATAACCTACATGTTGTTTTTCCATTCTGATTTTTATGACCTCAGTTGCTCTTTCTGGCATCCCCTTGGAATCCAGTGCGTCTCAGAGAATTCCTGCCTTTCCCTGTGATCTCCAGGGAAGGAGTTCATTCCATATCTTGAAAAGATGACAAAGGGAGATCACTGTTGGATTCCATAAAAAGTCCTTACACGTGAATAATTCAGACAATTCACCCTGAGAACAGGAGCTCAGTCTAAATCTTAAGTCTAGACACTTTCTGAAGCCCTGATAGCTAAACAGACCAGTGTAAGGGGATAACAAACCTCAGAATTTGCTTTAAAAAAAAAATAGCAGATGGCAACGTGTTAAAGAGTAATAGTTTCAATTGTATATTGTGCCTTTCCTTCCTCTATTTGTTTTTTCCTCTGTCTGCCACAGCAAAGGAAGCTGTAACAAGGCCCATTTATCTCATTAGAGTTTTGTTTACAATTCAGGTTTGGCGTGGATATATCCAGCACAGAAAAACAGAGAAAATGAGAGAAGAGGAAATGATATTTCTGGGGATGGTAAGTAGTGCTGCCTAGAGAATATAAAATGCCACAGTCTGTTTGTTCTTCAGACTTTTGTAATTTAGCAGAAGATGAGAAATTAATTTCTAAGATTCGTCCTGTTTTAAAAGAAGTCTCTAAGGAATCCAGAAGGAGACTGAGATGATAGATGGCACAGAAGTAGCACAATTTGTCTTATGCTGCATGCTTTTGTGCTATATATACACAGAGTCAGATGTGGAAACAGGCAGTGTAGAAATTGCCCCAGGTTCTAAGGAATTTGACCCAGGCATGACAGAGCAAGGAAATTGTATTAATCAATTTTTGATTCATAATTCCAAGACACTTGTGCTGCCTTCTTCCTGGAGTAGAATTAAAGCTGCAAAGTCTTCTCCCAGCCCTTAGCAAGCCACTGCATACGTATGTCAAGAGTAGGGAAAAGGGACATTAGAACTACCATATTAATACATTGATATTTACATAAGTCTATAGAGAAATCCAAATATTCCTCACTTCATACTGCAAAAGCAGAGGGAGGTGAACAGCTGTCCATGGTCAGTTAGATGGCATGTGGTGAAAGAAAAAAATGAAAGCACTCTTTCCAGAAGAAGCCTTTTCCTTCCACAGTTAGAGAAGGTACATCTCCTCCTCCTCCTCCCACCAACATCTTCCTTCCTAGCAAGTACCTAAGAAAAGGGACAACCTCTCCACACTTGACATTTTCCTTGGCCACCACCAGTTCTTCATGTGTCTTGGTTAGGCACTGATGAGTGTCAAGCCTCACAGCTCTCTTCATCACCAGCTGCAACAGCACAGCCCTTGTACCAAGTTCTAGTAAAGCTGCCTCATGTTACAGATCATCACTACTCTGGTAGGTTTCTATATGTTGTATGTTTCTATTAGAATGTTCTAAGAACATTCTGTAGTTCTTACATGATTGATTTATAAATTAATCATTAATTTAATCAATCATTACATTAATTTATAAATTAATCATTTAATTTGAATTAAAACATGCTTTCTGCTTCTCCCAATTTGGATGATTTTCTTGCCCAGCAATGAAATTGCCCTTAGCTATGTTAAAGATTGATGAAAACTAATTGTGCCTGTAGCATACATCTGACAAACATGTATCATTATATTAAAAACATATATCATGACATTAAAAATCTTATCTTTAGGAATTAACATATACATTTAGCTAAGCTTTGCCATGTTGAATACAGATAACACCTTATGGATTAGTATCTGCTGATCATAAACAGTAAGCACAGCCAGCGTAGCTAAGCAGAGCTTTGGGGGCCAGTTCTGCCTCTGCTGAAGACAAAATTCCCAAAGATTTTAACTAGCGTGGACCTAAAATGGGGAATATTTGGGATGTACTGAAAATGAATTGGAAATTACACCTCTTACAAAACAAGGGATTGTTTCCTATCCAATCCCATGACAGCTTCTGTCAAGTCTTAAAACTAGAGCCTTAGGAAGGAAATGTAAGTCTGGTATCAGTTATCAGAGGGTTCACAGCCAAGCACTTTTTTGGTGGCCGATGGTCAGGGTAACTGATAACTAGAGTGTAAAGAGTTTATGGGGAGGAAATCTATATGATCATTGGGATGAAGGGAATTCAAACCAAACACATAAAGTGTATTCATTTCCTGACCTCCATTTAGGAGCAAGAGAATTGATGTTTGCAACTTTGCACTCAGACCCATTACTCTTTATCAAGTATATAATCGAGGGATGTAGGGAAAAAATGGATACCTCTAAATTAAAAAATAATATACATATATCTGTTCATCTTCCTAGTGTTTTCATATTCCCCATTTGGGTTTCTCTTCTACTTTTCATGCTGCTTTCCCTTCCATGGTCTCCAAAGGAAGTGAGTGGCAAGCCAGCACTGGTTCACACTGATAGATAGGCAGCGAGCTCCAAAGGTCAGGTCCCTTTGATGTATGATCACGTCAGCCCTCTAAAAAATGACCACAGATCTTAATGTGTAAATATGTTGAATTTGCTTTTCTAATGCTGCACGACTTAGATAAATTAGAAGACCTAGCCATCCATTACTCCAAGTCCATCCCAAAGGAGACTTGACTCTTAGTGCAATAAATATAGTTTTTCTTATAATTAGAGCTGGTTTTAAAACATCTATGTTATACTTTCATATAAAGACTGCTTTACAAAAAAGAGCTAGTCCATTTGAAGTTCTGAATAAGGATTTTTGGAGTAATTCAATGGTGTCAGCCTAAAAAATATAGAAATACGTGCAAAGACTAAGAATTGACCAGTCTTTTACTTAATTCAGTATTATTTTCCTTACTGTCTACTTGCTTCAGAAAAATTTATGTATCTTTTCTGGAATTCGATTCTGTTTCATCTTTTGCTTGATGACAGAGTAGAAGCCTATGTTCCAGAGATTTTTCTTGGCTCAAAAGTAAAGCCTCATTATTATTATTATTTATTAAAGCTTAATTGCAGAAACAGCATGATTCCCTCAGCACATGTTTTTCTAAATCTCTGATAAATCACCATTTGTAATCCTGGTTTAATTTGTAAGGAGAAGCAAGCCTTGCTAAGGGCACATATATCTTGATAACTGTATCCTGACCTGTTTCCTGATCTTCCTCACGTTGCTGCCACAACACTGTTTACTGCCAGCTCCAGCATGACCACCATAACTGATGTTCCAGGCTCTATTCAAGCCACACCAACCACACTGATGTTGCAAGAAAACACATTAAATTGTCTTGAGAACATGCATATGCTGTCCAAACAAACCTGTACTTCCTTGCTCTATTTTACCATTCCAGCCCAATTATAACACACCATTTTTGCACTTTTTAAACTGGTGCATACATGCACTTGCCTGTTTCTGATGCTCCATCCCTGGGTGTGTTCACGACCAGGCTGGATGGGGCTTTGAGCAACCTGGTCTGGTGGGAGGTGTCCCTGCCCATGGCAGGGGGGCTGGAACCAGATGATCTTTAAGGTCCCTTCCAACCCAACCCATTCTATGATTTATAAATTCCCTGTCATTCAGCACTCCAGTTAGAGGTTGCTGTGATTATTTTTTTACTTTGCTGCAGTGAAAACTAGCAATCAGCCTGGTGTAACTGGATATGCAAACTGGTTTTTGGCAACCACTTTGTCTAAGGGTGGTGCAAAACAGCCTGAGCCTGATAATGGATCTCCACTCAGCGCTCTCCCTGACAGACTCTCCTAACAGGGGAGACCCTGCAGGAAATTATACTTATAATCTCAGAACACAGACTACTGGAAAGAGGAAAAGCTGGTTTTAAACATAAAATATTAGAATAAACAGTTTGCAGTCAGACTGATTTATGGAAGAGTAGGAGGAGCCTAGGAACAAAGAATAGAAAAAGACAAGACAAAATTGGTCCCAACTTAGGGGCTCAACCTACTGTTGTGACTTTGAGACAGGAGGACTCCAAAGGCCTGGACATCCCCTTGCTCAGGTTTTCACTTAATGAGCACAAGTAATCAATCCCGTTGGAGCCAATGCTTAATTTATAGGACTGAGCCCTGTGTGCTTTGGACAACACACACACACAAACACCTTCTTGTCCTACAGATACATCTATAGATTTACAGTTACAAAACTCTCACGCTGCTCTGTTCAGTAATTTCAACCCTCACCAAAGAATTAGTGGCACGATACATAGAATCATAGAATGTATTGGGTTAGAAGGGACCTCTAAAGGCCACCTGGTGCAACCCCCCTACAATAAGCAGGGACATCTCTAACTAGGTCAGGTTCCTCAGAGCACCATCAAGCCTCACTTTGAATTTCTCCAGGGATGGGGCCTTCACCCCCTTCCTGGGCAACCTGCTCCAGTGATCAACCACCCTTATATTAAAGAATTTTTTCCTAATATTCAGCCTAAATCTACCCTTTTCTAGCTTAAAACCATTACCTCTGGTCCTATTGCTACAAACCCTTGTGAACAGATCCTCCCCCACCTTCCTATAGGCACCTTTCAGGTATTGAAAGGTCACTATAAGGTCCCTCTGAAGCCTTCTCTTCTGCAGACTCAACCACCCCAACTCTCTCAACCTGTCTTCATAGGAGAGGTGCTCCAGCCCTCTGATCGTTTTCATGGCTCTCCTCTGAACATGGTCCTACAGGTCCACGTCCTTCTTGTGTTGGGGGCTTCAGAGCTGGACGCATGCTGATCTATGATTTTTCTCACATACTATTTCCACCATTCTTCCTCCCTCTATATCCTTTTCACACGAAAGGATCTATGTGGTCTTAAATTAAAAAAACTCTTCTCTCCTCACCTCTTTTAAACATACCCTAATTTAGGCATGTTGTCTTGGGTAATGCTTTATTTATATCTGAGAAAACAGTCTGCCAAACATTCCTTGTTCTTTGAATTCCTGATAAATATAATTCATTTCATCCAGTCAGGAAAAAAACCCCTAAAAATTAGCATTTCCCAGAATAGCCTTCTGTGTAAACACTATAGGGGCTATCACTAAATAAATATTATATGGGATTTAACGAACTGCAAACTCCATAAGTGAAATTTCAAATATTTCTTCAGCTCTTGAAAGTGGGCAGTTACAGTAGTGGTACAAAGCAGGCCTGGTTTTATCAAGCATAAGATTAAAATGACTTTTTGTTTTACTTGCAACCTAGATGACGTTTCCATGTCAGCACAAAGTTATAGGTAATTTCACCAGGCACGTATCTACATCTAAACAGTGATAGCTAATCTGTCCTGTTTTCAATAGAAATTTTAAACCTGCCTATTTTTGAAACAGAAAGGCTCTGGGAGGCAAGAAGCCCGCTAAATAATTTGGCTTTCATTGGCCAGAGTCACACTAACAATGAAATCACTGCCTTTCAGTGTCCAAAACACACTTGCCATTTTTAGTAGTTTTGTCAGCATGCCCAGGTGTAATACTGAAAATAAACACAACCAAAATTACGTAAACTTATATGGGCATGAACACAAATGTTTTCTCTGCTTTAAGTTTTCTTTCATCTTTTTAAAAAGTCAATATTTTGCTGCATGTCAATATCCTGCAATTTAATATATGTATAGAATATAAATCTATAAAAGAGCCACTTTCAATATTTTTCTAACAAGGCCTCTTACTACAAATGCTTTGTTTGAATGCATATGACAATTACTTTAATTGGCAAAGCCATTGAAGTGGATCATATAGTAGGGAAGCTTTAATGAATGCAATATATTTTGCTTAGTTGTTCCTTTTTTGTGCCTAATTTAGGAATTCAGCCATATAATTGATGTGGCTATCACCATTTGTGTACCATGGAACCTATATGAATATGATCATCACAAGACAAGAGACCTTTTTAAAATACATTCTCCCTGCAACAAGACAAAGTACGTTGAGGAAATCAGAAAGCAAGAACGTAGCTAACTTCTGTAACAAATTTGTACAGATAGTTTGGATCACAGGTTGAAATTCAGTAAAATAGCAGCCATAAGAAAAGAACAGGACCCCTGTCACTTAGTGGTCAATTCTGGTAGTCTACTAATAAGGAGTTACTTGCCTGTGTAGCCCAAATGTAAAAAAAATTCCATGTTTCTACCGGTGAAAATAAGCAACCATTAATACTACTTCCTTTAAAAATACTTTGCTTAGGAAATAAAGTCCTCCAGAGAAGCAAACTGTACTAGTACTGAAAATAAGCCATCTCCAGCAAAACATTACACAACGAGTATGTCTTTTGGAAGATGATTGTCTGCAGCAGAACATTGACTGAAGAAGGCCCGTAAAACCACGCAGCGTGTGTTTCAGCTGTGCTGCTTCAGGTCTGGGGAAAGAAGCAGTCCTAAATTAAGTACCCAGTCATAAAAGCTGCAGTAAATCTACCTTTCAGGCGTAATATGACCGTACGTGAAGTAAAATGAAATGTATTTATTTCATTGAAATGAAGACTCTCTCCCCTTGTAAGTGTAGCTGTAATGGAACAATTGAAGAGCAGTTAGTTCCACAGTGTGGGGCCTCCTCAACGTGGGGCTGTAGCCTTAAGCATGTTCAGCCAGCCTGCACACCTCTAAGTGTTTCCTAATGAACAATAAAGTGGCTGTGTTGGGAAGAGCCATCGAGCTGACTAAGCAGAAAGGCAGGTTTTCCAACCTAGGAAAGAGCCTTCTGTGCAATTTTGCTCCCGAGTTGGGAAGGGAAAAGAGACTTCCATCGCGTTGGCTTACCTGGGAGGTGTAAGGAACCTCTTCCTTCTTTCCTTCTGCTTTTCCAAAGCCTAAATTCTCTTTGGGGAGAAGGAGTAAGGAACAGGAGACTAACAGCACTCTCAACATACTCGTGACTGATGAGTTGGAATAAAATTCTCTTTTAGACGAATGTCCATTTTGCCTTATTAATTTAAACAAGGATTTTGAAGACAAAGCCCATCAAACATTAGATAAGCATTTTAAGTTAATGGACCATGTAGTCCTATTTTCCCCACAAACTCAGGAATCTTCATATTATGTCCTGTTTTTACAGCAACATCAATTATTAATATGTATACTTTTGCTGACAGAGGACCACACTAAAAATGTGAGTTTCGTTATCCAGTTCTGGGTCATTAACTGTGAAAAGCTTGTAAATATAATGGTTTATTCACATGGGAAGCCTTCATTAAGATGCATTATTCTACGACTGATGTGGCAGCGCCGCATTATCAAGTTCACTGTCTCCATCTAATATTTGTAATTTGTTTCTAAATGAGTTGCTGTTTGTAGGGCAAGTTAACAAATTTGAATTTCACATGGCCAAAGAAATTTCTTAAAGATGGGAAAATGCTTCTTCCCCCAAGGAAAAGCTATTTATTAGTGTCTTACTGTAGAATGCCTCCCTTTGATTCAGAAGCAGAAACATTAGAGGCGCTGAGAGAAGTGATGTTCAAAATAAATTGGCTTTTGTCTTCCTCAACATGCACACTAAGTATGGAGGGCTATAAAAGCAGCACTTATCATACAGTCTCGGTACAATTCTTTAGAGCTCCAGAACAAGCACATGGACACATGGAAGGTTGATCTGCAGTACTGGGAGGCACAGGCCAAAGACTGACTGACATGGAGCCATTCCTGCTGGAGCTGTTTGAAACCATTCTCTCCTACTGTCCATCTGTCTTGCTCTCCTACCATTTCACTACCTACTTTCTCTTGCATCCTCAGATGGTCAAAGCTTTCTCAGACAAGGGAACACCGCAGGACTGTCACATAGACTCTGTCTCCATGGGAGGACCCAGGAGTGCTTGAAGATGAATCTAAGGTTCCCAGATTTTGCAGTTGTCTCCTCATTACTGAGGCAGGGTTAGGAATGCATTAAACTGATGCTGGTGAGCTTTAGGATGGCCCATACTATCGTGATTAAGATGAGAATGCTGTGGACAATAGAAAGCAAGCTTACTATAGAGGCTTTCTTCAATTGCAAAGCAACAAGGCAGAGTAGTGTTCTCTAATTTGTATCACCTATGCTATTCTTAGCCTTTTTCTGAGGTGCTGTAATAGTCTAAGACATTTCATACCATCCGTTAGATGCCTGAGGACTCAGTTTTCTTTCCTCTTTCTTTTCCTCAACAAAAGAAAAACGTTTTCTACAAAATGCACCACAAATGGTAGAGAACTGACAGCTAAAACAATAGTACAATTACATCCTCTGGACATCTTGCTATATCTCTTCAGCAGCTCCTGTCACTGAAATGTCTATTTTTAGCTTATGTTGATAAATTCAATTCCCCACTCAACTTTTATCTAGTTCATCTTCTTATTCCTTACCAACACTCCTTATACCTCTACCAACCAATTCCTTCCCCTGATCGTCCACACCCTTAAGTACATTGGAACAGTTCTTATAGGCCAGGAAAGCAGATTTTTAGATAGCCTCTAATTTACTTCTTAGCTCACATACACGCAAGTTCTTTTCCTTATCCTTGTTTCCTCAAGTCCAATTCATTTGTTGTTGATGTAACTGCATTGATTTCAGAGTGATGGAACAGAAAGTCAAGCCAGTTGTATGCTCACCTGTTATGTTTTACTTAAAAACCAAATAACCATGGCATGATTTCCTCACTGCTGTTCAGCACTTGCTTCCTTCTCCTCCCCCAGAACAGGAGCCAGCCTTCAATTCCTGACACGTGTTGGCCTCCTGGTCTTCACTCAAACAGGGCACGCTGCGTATGTTCCACATTAGACAGCCACGGATCCTTCAGGACTCATTTATCACTCACAGCCAGCTCTGCTCTTCATTTCATGCTCTCCCTCACCCATCCAAGCTGGAACGTGTTAGTGCCAAAGCTTTTGCACAACAGGAGGAGCCCCTGTTTTGGCAACTGCCCGTCCATCACTAGGTCAACTTTGAAGGCTGTCATTTGTTATTAACCTAGCTCCCTGCTCCTCATCACAACAGCTTGCCTGGCAGCACTGACTCCTGCTCAGATCAAGGGTCTTTTCGTACCTGCCATGTCATCCTGTCATGTTGGCTCCTCTCCAACACCTACCTTCCTCCCCAGCTTATCTGGCAGCCTAGGACTGAACCAGCACTGCTTTCCCAGCTATGGAAGTAATCAAGCAACAGCACATTTCACATTGGCAATGGCCTTTTTCTCCACATAAATAAACCCTTTTCCACATACTTTAGAAAATATTTATAACAGGAAATCAGTAGGATTAGAAAAAAGACAGTCAAATGAGAATACAGTCTTAGCAACTTACCCTGTTCTCTTGTGTTCCTTTCTTTAGTGAGTTATCCAAAGTGGGTAGTTAGACTCTTTTCAGTAGAAATGGTTCCCATTTCTTTTGTTTACTTGTAGTACAATAGTCTTTGGAAAAGAGAAATAAAAAAATATGAAGGGCAAATACAACAGAACTTCTCATAATGTGTTCTACAAGGTTATGCCTGTATTTCAGCCTTAGGGCTTTGAGTGCAGCTCACAAACTAGTGTCAGCAGATATATTGATAACTGTATGGTGCTCAGACAGGTAGCTGCACAAATATTTATTCAGGACTTGGCTGGATTTTGCCAACCAGAGCATGTCCTGTACCCTTGTTGCTATCAGCATCTGAGTCAGCTGGTTTAGTGCTACCTGGACTGTGTCCACACCAGCTTCATGACTCTGGACTCAAGTGTAGATATAGCCTGTATTAGTTCATTTAAAAGATAAGAATCTCCTACTTCTAGTCTTGCTCACATGGCCACATTCTTGCCAGTTCAAACAGTTCTTACCTCATCTGGCTTTGGTACTGATGAAAGATACCCTGATAGTAAATTCACAGTGACAAGTAGCTGGTCATCAAAGGCTCTCTCAGGACTCAGTGGAGAGCAGTTCAGATGAGGAGCTTAGCAGGGGAAAGTTTCAGAGAGAGCAAAGAGGAGCTCTTGTGTCTGTGCCACTGCATGGACCACCCTGCTTTCTTCATTGTTCTGATCTCTGGTCCTCAGCTGTCTCCTTGATTGGCTGGTTCACCTCATAGCAATCAACCTGAGGAGGTGGAAGGGGGAGAAAAAGACAGAAGAGATTATTTTCAGATTGCTGAACTGGTCAGGTGAGTGCCAGAGCCTGTGCAGGAGAGAGTATGGACCACACATCCAGGAGTTAGGATGGAGGGGGCACTGCCCCTTCCCAGCACCAATAAGCTGTTCACTTGATGAGCCATCTTGTGACATTTCACCCTTAAACGTTCAGATGTGGGCTGTAGAGGAGCCTGTCTTTTTCCATTTAGCCTCACTAAAGCTGGAGATACTCTTGTGCCCCTCTTGTGGAGTTGCCTGGGCCTGAGCATTGATTCTGTCACTTCCCAAAGGAGACAGGAGCCAGGGGGACCTTCAACCACCCAGCAAGACATCATCAGCATTCACTCTACTTTGATCATGATCAGTCCCCTTTCTTGTGCTCCCAGATTTCTTTCCCTTATCCCTTCTCACACATCTTCAGCAGGAAATGCTGGAAAGCATATTTCTAAATGAAACAACCCTTCCCCAGCTTTCCCTGGTGAGCTTTTCTAGTTTGGAAACCTAGTAAGTTGTCCTCTGTGCATAATGTGGTGTCTGTTCAGGCCACGCTACAGTGGTACACAAAGACATGGAAGAGTTGTGTTGGCTCTAGCTGGCTCATCTCTTTGGTAGCTGGCCTGCTCCCAGTACCTCTAGGCAGCAGTGCTGTGATGGGAACGTCTGAGAAAAGCAGTCCCTTGAGTATTGCTGTAGTGAAGCAAAAGCTGAGTGAGAAACTGCCTGGAGGAAGTGGATCTTGTTTCTAGATCTCTGTCTGGGAAGCAGGCCTTGGAGGTCCTCCTCTGGTTTCCAAATGAGCCCTGAGAAGCATCATCACATCAGTTATATTTACTATTAGTAAAGCAGACAACAGTGCAATCCAGGTCAAATACAAGTAGTGCCAACATCAGTTGTGGCCATGCTGAAAAATAGAAAGTGGAAAACTAAGTGAAGGTTAGAAACACCTCTGTGGAGACTGAAACATGAGTGAAGGTAACATCTCAGGGGTGAAAGGCAACATTTTGGGTCCCATATTGAGGAAGGGAGGGTGTGCAGCCTCCTTGCAGCAGCATGTACACAGGCTGCTCTTCTTGTTTCCTCCTGAACATGTTCTCAGTGGTGACCTTGACCAGTTCCCTCACAAACCAGTTCCTCTCACAGGTCACAGATGTGGGGAAGGCAGCAAATGGCTTTCCTCTGTGCTGGCTTTGGCAAGCCTGCACTCCTGTCCTGTATGTTCCAAAACCAGATTGGCTTGGCTCTTGTTAGTGATTTTTGGAACCTGGTTGAAGCATGAGAAAACACTGAATAACAGATCTTAAATATAAGCCGGCCAAACCTTTGAGAGAAGCTTTTTTTGTCTTTGCAGGAGAGCTGTGGAATTAGGGCTTGGAGCACACTAGAAAATCACCAGGACAGAGGGAGTGCATTAGTAAATTAGTCTGAGATGTGCTGATTAAGGACAATTTCTACACATTATGAAGGTGGAAGCCTAGGGTAGAATTTATAGGTTCTTTTCAAGCAAACCAACAGTCCTGGGCTTTTGTTCACATATGCTGCCACCTATATGTCAGTCACTAGCTTTGAAAAGTAAAACACTGTATTAGCAAACCAGATTATTATATTTTCCTCCTCTTGCATTTGACATACACTATCAGACATCTATGATACCACATCAGGCGACTATGATTCCCAAGGATGTGGAAAATATTTTGTTCTAGATTTGGAAAAAAAAATTAAAAATCAAACCCAAAGCTAATTTACAAGTTAATTTTTAAAATACATTTTTCTCTACGCTTAAAAGGTAGCGAAAGCTCATAAAAAAACACAACTAGGAACATCTTAACTTTATCAACCATTGCAAGCCCCCGAAATGCAAAGTTTCAGACCACCCACACAGATGGTATTTTTCATGCTACTGTATTTGCATACCAGAAAGACTTTCCTCCTTCTCTGCTGATGTACACATGTAAAATCAATCACAAAGCAGACTTTAAACTGGCTCAGAAGCCCTTCTTGCCAAGGTTATCAAATCATGGGAAACTTGGGGAGCTCTGAGTTTTATTACGGTGTTTAGGGGGTTGTTTATTCTTTTGTTGTTGTTGTTGTTGTTCCTCAAGGGAAGTCCATTTCCTAAAGGACTCTGACCAGCTGCAACAAAATACCAGGAAACCAGTGACCAAGCAGCGCTTATAAAAATTTAAGCGAACAAATTAAAAACAATACTGGCTAATTAAAAAGTACCAGTGGGAAGTCCAAACATTTGAAAATTCATTTAAGAAATTCTCTGGCACCCTTCTGACATGGATAAAGTTGGCATTTGCAGAACAGCAGCTTTCTCACCTGTCTCATTGAGATCTCAGGATCCCACGCTGGAAGGGTTGTTTTTGTACATTGCAATGTTGTTAATTAAGGCCAAAACACTAACAATAGACCATTGTGTGCATCCAGCCACTTTTTATGAGCACAGGGGGTTTTTTCCTGGCTTCCTCCAAATAAATTAAGGCTTAAGCTCAGATTCACTGTCAGCCTGGCATTCCAGTTTATATTAAGTTTCTTTTAATTCATTCTTTTTGTTTTCTTCTCTTGTCGTTTTCAGAGCCTACCTCCTCACTTAATGGCACCAAGTATTTCACAGATAGGTGCCAGGCAAGTAAATGCCCTGCAAGGTGAGGTCCAGGAGAGACACGATGACATTTTCATCAAGGACAAGCTGAGAGAAATGGAGGGGCCCCACATCAAGGAAGCTCTTGAGGAACAGATTGGCCAGTGTTTCATCGAGAACTGGTGAGCAGAGAGATAACACTTGCCCCTTAGTAAATCCATTTGCCCCAAGAAGCCTGATTTTGCAGCTCTTACAAATTGCAAAAATCCATCTTGTAGTGGTGATCCCAGTCCCAGCTGCAGAGCTAAGTTCTGAGCAGCAGGCCTCCAAATTGGGGAAACCAAACTAGTGCATCTCACCTTACACAGTCCAGCAGGGATCAGGGATGCACCTTGAGAGACTCACTGCAGGATCAGGTGCACAGGCATTAAAGTGGGGACACGTTCAGATGCCACCTTAGCTTGGGCTCTGGCTTTGTAATTGTAAGAAGCGTACTTAAAGTTTAGGAATACTGACTTTTTCCCCCTGTCTGGATACATAAGGTTTGAGAGAGAGCTCAGTCTTCCATGAGGCACAAGTATAATTATTTGCTATAGCAAATCACATCACGTCACTAGTTCTGCAATCCAGGTGCCTGCTACTGGTATTAGCCAGCAGCCAATATGAATCTGAAGTACTTTTGTACTTGAGGCCTGACCTTCAAGACACTCCTCCAAATGTAACTTTACTTCAGTAGTGCTGCTGATCTCAGTGAAACTTCACGTCTCAGTAGAGTTAAGCACATACTTACACATTTTTAGACTGAGTGCTGACACCTATGGTTCTCTCAGAAAGTTTACTTTAGCTAAAGAAGTTTTGAGACTGGCAATTTTAACACGGCAATAATGTAAAGCCTCCTACTAAGGAGTATAGGCTGTTTTTATGATGGAGGTTGGGTTTTTTCCAAGATTTACTCCATCCAGTGGGTTTATACGTAAAAGTAAATTGTAAAGCAGCACCTAAAAGTTCCAGGGTTTAGCAGCAAGGTTTCAGCTACTCTGCATAAAACTGCTCTGCAAAAACACTTCCAGTGTTGTTGTGTCTTGAGCTTCTTGGTGATGTTACAGAGCTCACATTTGTCTTGTGGACTAGTGTCATGTCCATTAATCATTCAGGGTTTTTCCTGTGTACTGGACCTGCCTTCAGCACACAGTTTCCAGTTGGAAACACAAGCACATTCTGATTAAATCCTGCTCTATTTATTCCTTGACTACTTTACTAGGGTTTTGGTAGCTATATGACAGTGTAGTATTTGTTTAAAAAAAAAAAAAAAAGCAATCAAAAATAACACTTTGAGGTCTGCCACAATATTTCTCCTCTTTCTTGTACTTTTCCTTCATAGACACTCAGGACTCCAGTATATTTTTAGCCCATCTAGCTCTCCTTTAGAAAGAGCTGCTGGCTTTACAACCCTCAGTTATTACCAAGCACTTCCCCATTCCCTAAATCAGCCCTGTTCCTAGGGCCCACTCCACACACTTCTTGAGCTGCCACTTCCTGCTGCTCCCCACAACTCCCAGCGTGTTCTGAGGCACAGAAAGATCTTATTTCCTTTGCTTAATATTACTCACCTAATAGCAATTCTCCAACATAGGTCAGTCGTGTCCAATTAACTTGACTGTACAGCTTGAGGAGAACTAACTGAAATACTGTGTGAACCAATAATGATGTTTCTTTAGGAGATTAGCAGAGAACAGGCAATCTCCCAGAGAGTCAGCCTGAGCTGTAAACCTCTTTAAAGACAGTTATGAGACGCTATTAAAAGTAAAAATCATTCCATGGAGACACTTCACAGCAGAGCCAACCAAGAGCCTAACCAATCCAAAGGATCATTTGGAGGAAGCTGAAGCCATCGTTCAGTGAGGGGAGGTGGAGAGGAATGGCTGAATGAGCAGTTCATCAAAACCCTCACTGCCTAACCGCAGTCTTATGTATCTATGACACACTCTGAAGATACAAGGTGGATGTAAATGCTGAGCTTTCTTATTCAGTAGCCCTTACAAGTGAAATGAGACCTCTTTGCTACATTTATATCCCAGAAGTACCCAAGGGCCCAAGTTTAGGTGAGACTTCAAGGCTGTGGGCAGGCACAGTTGGTATCCCAGCATATAAATATGTGATTAAACAAGTTCTAAGGAGTTCTTTAGCTAACCTTTAAGTTGTCTGGTCTAGTCAGGTTCAGTAGTCTTGAATCTCATCTAGACTTGAAAATTAACAAAGATTAAAGCAGGTGCTTGAATATAAGCACCACATTAACTTATCTTGGATAGTTTTATAGGTATGCTGTTCTCAAGCAAGCAATTGTATTAAATGGGACTAAGATATACCCACACACAGAGTTCATAGAACCATAGGATGGTTTGGGTTGGAAGGGACCTTAAAGGTCATCTAGTTCCAACCCCCCTGCCATGGGCAGGGATAGCTCCCACTAGACCAGTTTGCACAAAGCCCCATCCAACCTATCCTTGGACACACTCAGTGATGGGGCATCCACAACTTCTCAGGGAAACTTGTTCCTATGTCTCACCACCCTCACAGCAAAGAACTTCCTAATTTCTAATCTAAATCTTCCCTCTTCCAGTTTGAAGCCATTACCCCTTGTCCTGTCAGTACAAGTGAAGTAAAGTGAAGTAACAAGTCCCTCCCCAGCTTTCTCATAGCCCATCTTTAAGTACTGGAAGACAGCAAGAAGGTCTCCCCAGGGCCTTCTCTTCTCCAAGGTGAACAACCCCAACTCTCTCGGCCTGACTTCACAGCAGGGAGGTTCCAGCCCTTGCATCATTGCTGTGGCCTCCTCTGGCCCTGCTCCAACAGGTCCATGTCTCTCCTGTGCTGAGGACTCCAGAGCTGGACCCAGCACTGCAGGGGGGGGTCTCACTAGAGCAGAGGGGCAGAATCCCCTGCCTTGACCTGCAGCCCACACTGCTGGGGATGCAGCCTAGGACACAGTTGGGCCTTCTGGGGTGCACTCACACATTGTTGGCCCATCACACCACTGCTTATCAAAATACAATAATGTTAATCAATGACACCAGTGCTTATAGACAGTCTATATTCTATAGACAAGCCTCCAATCAGACACATTGTTCTGCTGCAGCTGAGAAAACACCTTCCCCTCAACCTTGTAGTATAACCAGAGCAAGCTGCTTCAACACACCCATCTGAAATTATCTGATACTTTAAAAAATGAACCAAAAAAGCAGTTTTTAGCTAAATCAGACCATTTTGATAGAGCACAGTTAAAGACATGCTACATGTGCAGTTGTGTGGTGTGCCTGAGTGTGGGGGTCACCTCTGATGGCAGAGGCCAGTGACAGACGTGGTGCAGGCAGAGGAATGTGTTTGATCACACTGCCTCTTACTCTCTTCTTTTAAATTCACTGCCTGTCACGATGGCTGAAACATCAGTAAGGCATGTTTCAGCCAAGACTAGACAGATTTCATTGATAAAGGAAGTATTCTGGTGATTTAGCAGTGTGGTAGATAAAATTCTGTCCCTGGTGAAGCCAGTGGGAGAGCTGCCATCAGCTTCAGCACAAGCTGGACATCACCCAATATTTTAGTCCATTTGAGCCTGGCTGAGTGATGCAGTGATTTACAGGACTGAGAGGAGGCTGAGTGAGCTGCCCACCATCCTCATCTTCACAGGAGGCCTCTATTTAAGTGACCAAAATAACTTTCCCTGCAGACATATTCACTTGCATCCAAAATAGGTTAAAAAAAAAACCCCAAAACCCAGCAAATTTCTACACATGGGGAGCATGTGTGTCACACAGAGCCAAGCTTTCCATGTGGTGCATGCCAGAGACACTGCAGAACCTGCAGGAGCTCTGTCCTGCTCCTGCCTGGCCTGCTCAACAGATCTGGAGTGTCAAGGTTTATGTTAATTATTACCTGCCAGGATATATTCTGGCTCT
This sequence comes from Brachypteracias leptosomus, assembly GCA_013401335.1. Classification (NCBI taxonomy): domain Eukaryota; kingdom Metazoa; phylum Chordata; class Aves; order Coraciiformes; family Brachypteraciidae; genus Brachypteracias; species Brachypteracias leptosomus. Next base: position 198,160 of record VYZX01025902.1, read on the forward strand.
CCATTAAGCCAGTCTCCGAGATCAACAGCTAAACGTAACCTATAAATTATTCTTTAACAAGGCTATTTGACAAGAGTTTACCATTTTTCCATAGTCTATTAAATAAACAGATAGCTAAAGGGGAACAAAGATTCTTTTGAATAAATTTTGCTGTGCATACTAAAAAAAACAAACCCAAACTTCCGTATTTTATCTTTCAATTGCAAAAGGATGTGATAGGAAATACAATTAGCAGGTATTATCTTTCAGCATAGCTGTTATCAGGTTACAAAAACAATGAGCACATATTAAGTTTCCCCACTTTTAAGAACTCCTATAAATATTTATCACTCTCTTTGCACAGGGGAACAGACACAGCTTCAGTCATTTCAAGACCCAAGACAGCTTCTAATGAAGATAGATCCTAAAAAAGCAAAACAAAGCAAAATCCAAAGGGATAGATTGAAAGAAAGTGTTCCAGTTGCTTCTAGCAATCCCACTGCAAACAAGACAAAATATTTTTGATCCAACACTCTGCATTTCCCAGCACTACCATCCAACGTTCTATTTATGTGTATTGACTTCTGTAGAGCTGTTCATAATTGGCTTGCAAATTATTCACATAAAGCTTTCTAGATTTCTATCTGGCCTTGTCCCTCTGCACCATACTAGAAAAAGATAATTTTTTTGAAAAAGCATCATGCAGTATACCTATACAATTATAGGATGGGTTAGATTGGAAGGGACCTGCATGGGCAGGGACATCTTCCAGTAGACCAGGCTGCAGAAGGCCTCATCCCACCTGGCCTTGAACACATCCAGTGATGGAGCATCCACAGCTTCCCTGGGCAACCTGTGCCAGTGTCTCACCACCCTCAGAGTGAAGAACTTCTTCCTTCTCTCTAGTCTAAATCTCCCCTCTTCCAGTTCAGAGCCATTACCCCTCATCCTGTCACTACAAGCCCTTGTAAAAAGTCCCTCCCCATCTTTCTTGTTGGCCTCCTTTAAGTACTGGAAGGCTGCAAGAAGGTCTCCCTGGAGCTTTTTCCTCTCCAGGCTGAACAAGCCCAACTATCTCAGCCTGGCCTCACAGCAGAGGGGTTCCAGCCCTCAGATCATCTTCATGGCCTCCTCTGGACCCACTCCAACAGGTCCATGTACAGACCTCCCCTTTTTGGGGCTAGCTGTACGATTCGTAGAGCAGGACTACAAATGTTCCAAAATTACCATGATTATATATATCTGAGACAGGATTTTAATCCCTTGACTCCCACAGATTCCATCCATTACATTAATAACAGACTTTCATATTAAGATATAGCAATTGCATAGCTGGGGGTTTAATTTCAACGTCCTGCGCTGTTCCAGACCAAACCATTTTTGTCTAATTTCACATTTAGGTTTTTGCACTCCATGTGCAAATATGTTTCACCATCTTCTCCACTCTTTACCCCCTGTACATACCGACAGTTCCTGAATTATGATACTTCCTTGGTGTCATCCCTAAAATGACTTTTAAAACAGGGTGAGGAAGAAGAAAGGAGAAGGATGCCCTTATTATCTAGAGAAATATAGTGGCATTTTTGTCTAAGAAAAGTCTTCTCCGACAGAAATCAATACAAAGGCTAAGAAATCAAGATGAGGTTTTTATTACCAGAGATAGCCTCAAGAATCACAGGGGAGAGCCTAATACACAGGCTTTGCAGTAATGTGTCTTATGCCCTCTAGCTGTAACAAATTATGCCGCAAATTTCTTGGAGGATTTATAAGCCACCGCTCAGCGCTCTGGGGAGTGTTTCATCAGTGGCATTGCTGACCTAATAACAGGGGATCTAAGGAATAGCAACTTTTTATGGACGTTATGTGTTATTCCCACAGATTTGGGGATTGGTTTTCTGGAGGGAGGAGGAGGCGAGGGGTAAATGTGCTTTCATAATAGGTTTACACTTTACTGATTAGCTTTGAATGATCTTCTTGCTCTGCCTGCTGACTTGAGTGCTGTCAGAAAAAGAATTGGCCAAGCTTCATGGTGAGCGAATAAGGCTCCTTCTGAAGCAGGGGGGTTCCTACATTTTATTTATTCATTTGGAACATTCCTGACAGCCAGCCCAGGCTTTGATGCGGAGGGAAGGAGAAAGAAATAGGAAGTGATCGTGTTATATTTCCCTTTTTCACAAGACTGTTTTGTTGAGCTGAGTTTACTGCCAATACGCCCGTTCATGGGGCTCCCTAGGTAGCAGGGGGTGGGGAAGGAGAAGGCAGGGGGAAGATGAATGGAGAGAGAGGTTTTGCACCGAAACCCCACAGAATAGGGAAAGTATTCATTTGTGTCAGGCACTGCCCGTATCGCATTTCACACTCCATACCCACTGCTTTTTATGAACTTCATGTTAACGTGCGTGGAAGTTGCCAGGCAATCCATCAGCAGCTGAAGTCTGGCCAACAGGACAGAGACAGATGACACCTCAGCAGTGCCAAGCAGCAGCACCCCCTCGGCTCTGGGGCGGAGAGAGTGTTGCTCTAAGTCCATCCGGACCCGGGTTGTTTTTCAATCCTGTCTGGCTCATCATACGTGCCCCTCAGCCTGCCAGAAGTGCTTTCCAAGTAACCAAGGAGCATGGATTGCTGTCTCTACACAATATGGCAACAGTTCACCAAACAGCTGATAGGAAAATTGCTTAATAACCAGTTTTAGTGCAGTGAACCACTACGGCAGACAGTTCTCTTAAAGAGGAAGCTGCGGTCTGGAAGTCCTTGGAACACAACCAGAGACATCACCAGCCCTTTAATCTCAGTCCTCTTTCCATACAATGCCCCATTACTCTGGAAAATGCATTCCCTTCTTCTCTGCCACCCCTGCAAGGGCATTTCTCCTGTAGGAACCTATGGAAAAATGCCTCTCTGGTATCTGGTACTTTATATTCAGCACAGACAGGAGTTACTGCCCACAGGAGCCATTTATAGATGGGTGATGAACCGCTCTCTTTCACCTAATCCATATTGTCATTACTTGTTTTCCCTGTCATCATTAAAGGATTGTCACACACTCACAAGCCACTTGTACTCAGTGTTCCACTTGGGAGCAAAAATTACCAGCCAGAAGCAGCTGTGAGTTCAACATAAAAAAATCAGGATCTTTTGCAAATGGGGATGGATAGATAGATAGATAAATAAATCCATCTATTGTCTGCTAATTCCACCAGATGAGGATGAGGTGAACTAAATTAAAAAGAGATCTGTATCCGCACCAATTTTCTCCTGTCCTTACCTGTGCACTGGAGTTGAATGTCTCTTCTCCTACCCTCTTGTACTTTGTGCACTGAAAGCCTACACAAACCAGATTCTTTAGAGAATAGAACAAAACAAGTAGAAGCTCCTTCTGAATCACTTTCCAGCCCTTCTGGGTTTTGTCTCTTCTCCAGGTGTTCTCATTTTTCTCAGGAGAGTGAAGCTCTGAATTGTGGAAATGAAGCTCGGAAAGAGGAAGGCACAGGCTTGGGTGTCCTCTGCCTGAATCCATTGTCTTCCTGGAAACCTACAGAAACATTAATTGAAAAGACCGTGTCCATTTTCTCTATCAATTGCTTCACCTCTGTTTTCTGACAAAGCTAACAACCTCAGATTCTGCAAAGGCAGCAATCTCTGTATCATAACAATTAGTGCTGGTACAAAGTGCTCGTGGAATGTCATGCTCTTCCCCATGCCAAAAGGCCATTCTGCAGCCACGGTTTACATTTAACATCAATCTTCCTGAACGTGGCTCAGCCTGCTCCCAGATGTTTGCCTCTACCTTGTGTAGACAGTCAAAGCTAGCTTCCAAATCCAACAGGAACGCCACAGCCGTGACAGCACAGAGCTCTGGCAGCAAAACCTGTCCAGGACCCTGCATAAATATTCTGGCAGCTAGACCATGCTGAGCTCCTCACTGCAAGCAGCCATGCTGCTGAGCTCCAGTACATCTGTGGGAACTACAATCCTGCCTTTGGGCTCCCGGCTGAGACAACCTCTAAGACTGATTAATTAATGTAATTAGGAGCTGTAAACACTAATGGGTAATGTTCGAGCCTTTCCTAACACATTCTTAAAGCTTCCACTGAGTAGTTATCTGTTGACTAATTTTGGCAGACATCTTTAGGGCTGGAGGGAGCGAGGGAATGGGATGTAAATGCATCAGTGGCTTACCGGAGGAGTACCAGAGCAAATAGCCCACCAGGTTTCTTTGAACAGAGGGAAAATAAGTTATCATAAACAAGAGGATTGTTTGTGTACGACAGGAGAGAGGGAACCCACTATTCTGCAGCCTGTTTTCCCATTGATTGGAATCAACTATTGAGCTTTGACGGACATTTAACAAAAGAAAAAAAAACAGACCTCCAAGTCCTCCTTTCTTACTTATGGGAACACCACATTGTCCTCTCTTAAAAAGTGTGAACCCCTCTAATTCCAAAGGAGGGACAACTCTTACTAAGCCCATCTGCAGTTAATCTACTTTATTGGGTGTCCGTGGATTTACAGGAGGGCAGGGACACCTCTGGAAGCTTCTGTGCAGTGGCAGAAGTTGCCTACTTCAGTGCATGCTAAAAATTTACGAGTGTGTTGACATTAATGGAGGCGGCTTGATGGCTTTTAGGGGGGATCAGCCGGAAGACCCTGGATTCATATATTTCTCATACTTGGTGAAACACAGATAAATCTTGGTGGCAGGTATCTGAAACGGTAAGACCCGTTGAACCCTGGTGTCATGCCTCCAGAGAGGCATTGATAACATCACTAGTTCTGCTTTCTAAATCACCAAGCTCCAAAATATGTTGCCTTTCCAGTTTTGTAAGGCTCCTTCAATTTACACCTCAATTTACAATTGCCACTTCTATACAGTGATTAAAAACATATGCAAAGGACTCTACTGCTGAGCCTTAATTTTGCTCATTGAGCTACCAAAAGTTTGAATTCAGGAATAAAAAGATGATTTTTAAAATGTTGCAGGTGCAAATCAAGCTTCCCAAGACGTTTTCAACATAAGTCATCTCTACGAATTGATTTCATCACCCAAAGCACCAACACTGCACAGAAGCACATTTTCACCAGCTTTCCAAACACTACTCTTCCCTTCCAGATAGACAAACAGATATCTTAAATCACAGCATCATTAGAGATCTTCCCTAGGTGATCTCTCCTTTTCCCTGACAGCTTCCTTACTGACTTTGTTACTGACAGTAGGGTCAGGTCCTGCGATATTATTTAACAGAGCTAAGTCTTCATTCTAAGCAGACTCCCATCAACTTCTAGGGAGATTTGTAGAACAAGACACTTGTTTCTGAGCAAGTTTATCAATATCAGGGCTTATTTAAGGGTGGTACAGACAGGCAGAAGCACATACTCTTGCTCCCCAAGCAGTTCACCACCAGTGCAAGATCACAGAAAACTATTTCAGTTCTATGGCACCTTGGGCTTTTCTGCCGAAAAGCTCAATCAGAGGCTTGCGATGGGGCTTTTCCTCAGCATCTTGTGGAAATGCTGAGAACTTCAAGCATCTGCAAGCACATATTCATCTCTTCATCAGGCATGATTTGCATTGCACACCTCTTGCCATGCTTGCATATAAATTATGCATTAGCGACATTAAAAGCTCATTTGGATCTGAACAGTCACACATTAGCAAAGCCATAATGAGCATGGTTCTTCCTTAGACCAGTCTCTCCTCCTCCACTTTTCTCCTCAACCTGCTTGCTTCTAAATCACTCTGCCCAGAAAGACGTAACCTTTTCCCCACCTCATTTCAGCCCCACTTTCTGTCTTTGCAGTTTTCAAGTGTAAAGCTCTAAACATCCTGATGACTGTGTCTACACAGCTTAGGAAGGTAGGGACAACAAAGACATTTCTGTCCCAAAGGGCAAGATAAAACACCTCATTCTAAATCTTGGGAGCAAAAGGATAGGTCCAGTTAGATACTTCCATTTATTTAGCATAAGCAAAATTATGTCTTTAACTTGTCTCCATCATGGAAAAATCTGAATCATTGGAGCCAGTATTTTCAGACCTATATATTGTAAATTGAATGCTCAGCATCTAAATGTTCAGTCCAAATAGTTAAAATAGCTTGATGAATCTGTGATCAGCTGAGAGACAGAGCTTTGTACTGGTTAATGTCAGGCTGTGACACTGAGGAAGTGCTAAAACCAGCAGCGGAAGATGAGTAGAGCTGTTGTCAGTCCCTGCCCAGTGCACTGCAGAGAGTGACAGCTGTTCACGCAAGACAAGAACCAAAATAAAGTTAATCTTCAGGGGCTAGAATGCAAGAGAGCAGGCAGATACTTGAGCACACGTAAGAGAGACATCCCCCATGAAGCCACAGGAAAGTCACTGATCATAGAATCATAGGATGCTTTAGGCTGGAAGGGACCTCTAGAGGTCATCTTGTCCAACCTCCCTACACAAGTAGGGACATCTCTACCTAGGGCAGGCTGCTCAGAGCCCCATCAAACCTGACCTTGAATGAGTCCAGGGATGGGGCCTCCACCACCTCTCTGGGCAGCCCATTCCACTGATCTATCACCCTCATGTTAAAGAACTTTTTTCTAATATCCAATCTAAGTCTATCCTTTCCTAGCTTAAAACCATTACTCCTGGTCCTATCGTTATTTTTTGCTTCCTACTTTTTGATTTGTAGCACTACAGAAGCAACACTGACCACTACAGCAAATTTAGGTTAGATTCCCTTTTCTACCACCTTTAAATGGCTGAAAGTGACCCACAGGTAACCCACAGTCCATTGACCTTGAGTCTCAGCCTCCCGCTTAGCATTAAAGCTCCTAAAAATATTCACTCCTTTATATGTCTAAAAGTCTGGAGTCGGCTAAAGTAAATAGCATTACTCTGAGTTGGTCCCATTTGCAAAGAAGAAAACAAAATTTATAACTTATTAGTTCATTTTCCTAAAGTACTCATGCCCATCTACAGTAATACTTAGGAATTAAAAGTCTGAAAACACTAAGTGTTACCAACATAATGCAACAAACCCCCCGCTGATATTCTCAAGGACACTTCCCAAACATTAGATTTATTTGTTGTCATAGATACTCCCACAGACACAAACATCAGGTTACGTTCAGGGACTCACACTTGCCAACAGCTTGTTATAATACAGCTCTACATGTTTTAAAGGTTGGGTTGGGCCCTTTTTTTTTCCCCTCTGTAAAATGCTGCAGCAGTGTGCCTTGTTCAGTGGATATGTTGGGTTGCGGTTCTCCCACACTGCATTTTATTCCTTTCTCAGAGTCCTAAAGTGGTAGACAGGATTTCTGAAGGCAGAAGCAGACAAATGAGGTGTTTAACACTGATAACTGAGGCCTGATTTTCAGCTCAGAGCTGGTTTCTATTCTATTAACCCAGCTAGATACCTACTATGCTTGGCCCAGAGGGACCTTCTCTACCATCTGATTTATTCTTGGTTTGACCAGCATAGCATAGTCCTAATCAATGAGAAAGGAAGAAGGGAATGAATCCCAAGGGGAAGAGGGGGAGACCCAGCCCAGCTATTTTTTAACACTTTGCTGTGATAGGGAGAGGTTTCTTCTCCAGCAAGTTAATACAGAGCAGGTAGAAGAACCAATTTTCCCACTTCCCCATTTCCAACCAGCAAAGTAAGTGAAGATCTGCTGGGATACAGGAACAAGAAACAGGCAGAGAAAAAAAGAATCAGGAGTCCCACTGGTGCCTTGTAGAAGGACAGAGAGGCACTGAAGAGCCAGTGGCTGGCAGAGGAGAGATGTTTGAGGGATATTCTGGGAAGAGAAAGACTAAGGAAAAGCTTAGAAGTAAGGAGAATAAAAATGAACACGAAGCACAGAGCAATGGCTCCCAAGCTACAGCCCTTGCTCCACAGAACAATCTCTTTGGAGAAGCAAACAGAGGAGGTAGAAAAGACATTTTCAGCCTTGGCTCTGTAGAATGCAAAGAAGAAAGGAGGCAAGTGGGGGAAAAGAAAAAAGAAACGTGGCATGGACTGACACAAGCAGAGCAAAGGGGTAGCAGAAAGTCACGAGGAGCTGGAGAGGCAGAATCAGAAGAGGAGGGATGAAAGAGGCATATAACTGGAAAAAACCCACCCTATAAGTTACCAGCTTGAAAAATAGGGACAGTTAGAACCAAAGACTGGTAGAAAATATTGTGTCCAAGGCAAAGACAAAAGAGCAGTCCCCAAAGGTGTACACCAGCAAGCAAGCTCAGGATAAGTAAAAATAAAAAAGACTTATCAGATTTGACTGTGGAGAGGATGAAGGCGTGTAAGTTATGGCTGAGAACGTGGCTGGCAGCTTGTTATTCTTTCTCACAAGAGCGAGGGGATATATTTAATTCTGAAATACAATTGTTTCCCTGTTTTCCCTGGCAGTGAGTTTTCCAGGGTTTACATAGGACCATAGCAGCAGAGTGCCTGGTGGAACATAAGGCTGATTCAGGGCATTGCGGCTTCATTGTGCCAATGTGTTTGTTTAACAAACTGTTGACAAGTTCCTCAAGTGCTGAATTTCAAGTGAACTCTACACCCAGGAGACTTACATCATCTAGCATAGAAAATCCAGGCTTACACTGGAAATCAGTGGAACATCTACCACGCTACTGAGAGCACCTCCCAGTCTCATTCCTCTGTGCTCTCCTTGGATAAACCAGCTCAACTCTTGAGTCAATTGTCAAAGACACAATTAGACTCAAACTCAGCTGCCCTAAGGACCCACTAAGGTTGAGAGCACAACTTCAGTGGTTAATAAAACATCCAGAGGCATTCAAATAGAACAAGGTTATGCCCTTCAATTTGGGGCATAAGTCAAATTCCAATAGGGTTAAGCAGAACTGATGGGCAGTTGAGGGGGGGCAGAAGGACAGAGGCAGCAGAAGCAGGTTATCCCATCACCACCTAAATCTCCATTGTGGTGGTACAGGTGGCAGGTGCCAGCAGCACCCTGACTGCAATCCCACAGTTGGCAAGTGTGTCAAGGGCACATGAGACAAGGTGTATTTTTATTCCTGGAGCTGATGATTTCCCTTGAGAGCATCAGGTTACCCCTGTGTTGAGTGGGCAGTGTGCTGCATGGTTTGATAAGCACCTAGGTAAACTCTTCCCAGGGCAAAGTCACCCTTAAAGGTGGCCCATCCAAATCCTATACTGGGGTTGAATCTCAACTTCTTCCTGAAAAGATTTGAAAATAGTATTTCTGTGGGCAGAACAAGAACTTGCCTGAAACCTGAGTCTCATCCATTCCTTCCAGAGTCAATGTGTTTCAGTTTTACTGACGATTTCAGCGCAGGGGAGATTAGTCAGACTCCATCAGGCAGGTTGTTTTTATTATCCAGGTCAGAGTCCAGGGCTTTTAAGTCATGCTGCATTTCAATCCTGTGCAGATACAACAGAAAATCTAATTATTTACAGTAATTTACTTTAAACACACCCAGCTATTAGCCTCACAAACTAGCGGTGTTTTGTCTGCTGCGTCAGGCATCCTGAGTACTTATGCAAGAGCAGTATTAACAGTTACCATCCTAGGCTGAATAAAAGACATTTAACAGCACATATAAGGGGGTTGCTAGTTCTCCTTAGGCTCTATTTGGACAAAATAACTATATCAACATAGTACCATTCAGGAAGATACCATATGAAATACAGTATTATTGGATTTGGGCAAAGAGCGTAGAACTGGTGCAGTATTTACTGAGAAATTCATGTAATACCAGGAAACTCATTTAAAATCTGTTCAAATACTCCTCTCTCTCTTCTTAGAGCATCTTACTGACTCAGTAATCCTTGGGTGGCTTGGAAAGGAAGTTTACTCTCTTGTTTTATATTCCCCATCACACAGGGAGACTGGCTCTTTCCTGCAGATTTTTCTGGAAAGCATCTAATCCAACAACCAATTTCGAAGATGCTGGTTGAAAGCATGGCTATAAGTTTAAGGCTGCAGCCTGTGTAGCTGCAGGAGTCCTCAAAGTCTTCCAAGTCCAAATACAATTGCTCTGAGGGAGTAAATTCCAGAGCCGGAGCTCTGCCATCTTTCACAGAGCATACATGTGCTTCCCATCACCGGCTCGGCTCTCGGAGCGGCTACGGCGCGGGTAACGCTATGCCCAAAATACCATTTCACCTCCATCCTCTTCTGGGAAATCATGTCTAATGCACAGGTTTATTCTTTATGGGTTGCAAGGTTTGCAGTTGTGGGAGGCCTGGGAACCAGTGGGAGCCAAGGTGGGAGCAGCCGATTGTAGCCTCTCCCACGTATGTGCCTGTATTTCATTCCTGTCCAAACCTAATCTTTACATTCTTTGCCTGGGGGAGCTCTGCTATCCTATAATAAGGCCATTCCAGACAACTGCTCCTCTATACAGGCTTGTGAAGAAATACATTTAGATCTCCAGAACTGGAAAACAACACAAAAGAGCTCTAAGGTTTAGCAAATTGAGTAAACCTGCCCTTCAAGTCTCAACCTTCCCACACCACCTCGCCTGTTACTCCACTTTGGCAGAAGGAAATTACCAACGTTTGGGCACTTTGCTTCCTCAAAGAGGGGATTGCAGCTCCAGACTCCCAAAGGACGTCCTCATGTCTGTCCCTGGGTCTCCAGCCAAGTGTCCACCTCTTCTGCCACTTTGCCAGCAACTCTCTGCAGTGCTGGCCCCATCTACCAAAGAGATGCTTAAAAAGCACATTAGTAAACCATCATCTAAATGAACAGTAATAAAGAAAAGCTCCATTTTGTCCTTATAACTGAGATTAAATTTGAGTGCATCTCACTTTGAAAAGCATATGCTGAAGAATTCAGTCATTTCCAGAAGCAATGCCAGATTCCTACATTTGATTCCTTATTGGTATCTAAGATTATCTGTGTTTTCAGCCAATTTAAGGAGACTATAGACCACGCATCAGAGACACCCCAAACACGTACAGAAATACAGCACTTCAGCATTTTGGTTTGATTTGTTGGTTTTTTGTTTTTTCCACAAAACTAGTGTTTCTTGGACTGCAGAGATGACTGGGGTTTGTTGATGAATTAATGCTCTTAATACCAGCCTGACACTGGCTTCTAATTGAGCTCATCCGAAATGTTTCTCCTTGTCTTTTCTCACATTTTAAATTGCCAAAGCAGGGATTCTGAATCGCTGTCTTGCTACTGAGCTATTTGCTTATTAGCATTGACCAAGAGTCTGGAAACATCTCTAGCTTTATATACAGATTCTCTGCAACATTCCTCAGTATCAGTCCCAGTTTTTTTCTGGTTTTACACCCTGTGTACATCTGATTGGGATTTATTCAAATTAGGCTGCACAAGCCAATTGGGATGAACATTGCAAAAACCAAGCACTGTGACTGCTTTCATATGCATGAAATTGCCTCAGATTTATCATTAAATCGTTCATTTAAACACTCATGCAGACCACAGAGAAATGCTTGAAGTGGACAGGAATGTTAGCAACAGTGAAAGAGAGCAACATATTTGGTTGCCTCCTTTAAAACTTAGGAACATACTATGTGCTGTTTTCAGCTCCTCATCCCCCACTGAAGTTTTCCTTCTGCTTTTCAAGGAAGCACAGCCTTAGCTACAAGTAGTGCCATTAACACAGCACATGGTATCAGTCCTAAATGAAGGAACAAGCCACTCTCCCAAGCAGTAATGTGATGCCTGACAGATGCTGATCACACATTGTCCTTTGCAAACGTTTAAAGTCAAATCCCGGGCAGGCAGCAGGTCAGAGGGACAGTGATCCATGAACAGGGCAGCCGTGATGTGGTGGTTGAAGAGGACAATATGCACATACAGATCATTTTAACCCAGGCAAGCTTAGAGTTATGCCAGACTGGACTCTGTTTCTGCATTGATACCATAGACCTCAGGCAGACTTAGGGATCTAGCTACTGAAATGTGTCTGATGCCACCTTTGATATCACCTCAGCTTTAACCATCTCCTTCACACCGAAATGATGCAAAACAGTTACAAACCAGATAAAAACCACATCTTTTTACCACGTTTGCATCAGGTAGGCTGGGCTACTTTAACCACCAACACAAAGGGCTACAAATCACTTCTACGTGCCTTATTTATTCCAGTATTTAAATAAGAAAGCACAAAGGTTCTCTGTTTGCTTTCAGGCTCATAGCCCCAAGTTTTCTGGACATATACAAGGGAGTCTATGCTGCATAGAACATGCAGGGAGCTCGACACACCCCGAGTGCATCCATTTATTATGCATGCACACAACTACCCATCCAGCAGATGAGCAATAGGTTCAGGGAGAGCACAGTCGTTTCAGAGAGTTTTTAATCAGCTAATACCACTAATACCCTTGAAATACTTCAAGTACCTTTCACAGTCAGGTGGTGGCAGAAGAAATACAGCGTATGCAAAACCATTTCAGAACAAGGAGGAGGGCAAAGCCCTGAGAGCTCTGACACAGAGCTTGGGTGCAAGTGACACTTTCCCAGGTGGGCGGCACGTCCAGGGCATCATTTGTCAACCCTCCCCAAAGAGTCATCTTCAGGTTAAAGTGATGGGCCACAGCAAAGAGATTTGGAGCAGCCATGCCTAGTTTACAGCCTTCTTTCCCTTCCATAGAGATGCATTTTGTTTCGCTGACATCTTGACTTCTAAGAAGCAAAAAAGTGATTGCTTGAATTTCTCATAAACAAATCCCATAAGACAAAATGCTCTCTCTATTCCATTTCACTCCAAATCCCAAAGAAACTTGTGATGTTGGAGGGCAAGTTATTTCTTTTGGCTGGCCTTGCTACAAAAATCACATGCTTTATTTTCCTCTTTACAGAATTCATATTGTGTTAATAAAATACTGTTGATTCCCTCTGGCTGACTCTGCAGGAAAGCTATTCTCACAAAGCTTCTAGTCTGACTTAAGTAAGATTTCTTTAAGAACTGGCCATAATAGTTTCAGTCTCTTAAATTTAATACTAAGCACAGGAAACATTGCCAATTTGAGTCAGGATTCAGCATTCTGTGAAGGCAGGATAAGCTGACCAAAGGTAAGGAATTCAGTAAATGCAGGGGGAATTTGACCTGGTGTTTCTTTGAGCCAGCTTCTGTATTTTTGACCTCGCTCTAAAGAGAATGGAAAGATATGAGAAAATCAAAACAGATGAGAGTTTAACGAGAGTTGCACGCTCCAGAGTGCTCATTACTCCATCAACCAAGTCCCCCAGACATGGTGCTGAGCCCTCAGGAGTGTTCTTCCTCCTCAGGAAGGATTGCTCAAGCCACTCTCCTTACAGCCCAGTTGACAGGTTCACATTCCTCAAAAGGCTGTAGACAGTCAACAGGAACCTGACACTGGAAATAAGTCTAGGGACAGTCTGACTGTGAAGGAGGAAGAGCAGCCCTTCACCTTTTGAGAAAGTCCCTCAAGGAAGATAACCTGCTTCACATCTCCAGAAAACATGGGATGATGAACAAAGCCAATGGCATCCTGGGCTGCATCCAGAGCAGGGTGGGCAGCAGGTGGAGGCAGGGGATCCTGTCCCTCTGCTCTGCTCTGGGGAGACCCCCCTGCAGTGCTGGGTCCAGCTCTGGAGTCCTCAGCACAGGAGACACATGGACCTGGTGGAGCGGGGCCAGAGGAGGCCACAAAAATGATCATGGGTGGAACCCCCCTGGTGTGAGGCCAGGCTGAGAGAGTTGGGGTTGTTCAGCCTGGAGAAGAGAAGGCTCCAGGGCCTTCTTGTGGCCTTCCAGTACTTAGAGATCTATCAGAATGATGGGGACAGAGTTTTCAGCAGGGCATGTTGTGACAGGACATGGGGTGATGGTTTTAAACTAAAAGAGGGAAAATTTAGACTAGATACAAGGAAGAAATTTTTTACGCTGAGAGTGGTGAGACATTGGCCCGGGTTGCCCAGAGAGGTGGTTGATGCCCCATCCCTGGAAATATTCCAGGTGAGGTTGGATGGGGCTCTGAGCAACCTGCTCTAGTTGCAGATGTCCCTGCTCACTGCAGGGGGTTGGACTAGATGGACTTTAAAGGTCCCTTGCAACCCAAACCAGTCTATGATTCTGTGAATCAGTCCAGAAGAAAAGGACAGGCACTAAAAGAACTAAAAAACCATGGGTGCAGTATTGGAAGTCAGGGTCTGTTCTGTAATTTTCAGAGAAGCCAAAAGGCAGGTTTCTGTTTCTATCAGGCCTGTTTCTGCTAAGCAAGATTTTACCCCAAGTACATACAGTCAATTTGATTAATTCCTCACTAACAAGGCAAGGCCAACAGCAGGAATACTACAGACTGCCCTGTGACACCATGACACGCCCTGCTTCTAGCTCAGAAACCATTCCCTGCAAGAGCAGGGATGGGACATCCACGTGTCCTTGGGTCCACCAGGAGATGCTTTCACTCTTGCTGCAGAGACCCTCACAGCAGGATTACCAGCAGCTCTGCCTGTCTGTTCTGCATTGCAGGAGTCAAGCCAAAAAAACCCCTAAAACCCATATAGAAATCTGCTTTCCAGTCCCTTTAATCTTATTTCCATCTCTGTGCTATAGTGGGTCAGTTTAATACTTATCTTCTCTAGGTTTGCTTAAGCTTTCAGCGTGGGTTGGATGTTATTGGCTCTTATGAAGGAGTTCAGTTACATAGGTCAGGATGTGATCTCTCCTAATCCTAAATTAATCCAGATTTGAGCTCCAAGAACTTTTGGCAATATTTTTTGAGGGTAGGGAGAGAAATGCAAAATCAGAGCAGAATATTTGGTGAGTGTTGATATTGCCAAATTTTTGTTCTGATTGTTGCATATATTTTTAGTTTAAGCTAATGTTTGAGCTGTGGAGTGATTCTCTTTGTTTCTCCTTGGCATTATTTGTGCCCATATTGCCTTTTCTTTTAATTCAAAAAGTCAGCAGTAATTTGCAGTGCTGCCTTCTCGTGTCTCTGATACAATTCAAGGAGGACAAAAAAAAAACAACCCTATTTCCATTTTAAACCAGGAATAATTTATCAGAATTTTGATGGTACCAATAGGCCAAAAAAAATCAATTTTCCTCCTTTTCCTCTATGGTTTACAGGCATCCTCACAGAGAAAGCTCCTGTCCAAGTCTGTCTGGAAGGGAACAGAGATTCTCTTTTTTCCAGTACACTAATTACCTATTTCTATCCTTAAAAGACCAGAAGGACCCTTGAAAAGGTAGAGTAACTTTATGACAAAGCAGAACAGACTGTTTTGCTGCAAGAACTCAAGAACCTTAAGAACAACTGCACAAATAAAGCCAAGGGTCTACCTTTCCTGGCCAATAATACTACATGTAATAAAACTATCAGAGAGAATTACCACATTCCTCACTCAGGTCTGTCCCCTCCAACAACTGGTCCCAACTATTATTTGGCTTTGAAGCTGACTTCTACCATTTCAGATCTAAAGCAGGCATTGGGTACCCAGAAGACCATCTATTGTTTTTAATTATGATAGTTAGGGTAATAAAGGATATCACCTTTCCCCACAAGCCTTTCACGCTTATTCCTCCATGGGAATGTTTCTTCTTGCACATTGTTGGCCTTGCAACACTTGATCTTAAATTTTTAAAGCCGTATATTTATCCAAAACAATAACATTTCCAATCCTCCAAACACTTCTCCCTGCAAGTCACTCCACTGAATTACTTCCATGCATAACAATCACACATACAAGCAAATGCTCAGAGGATCAGGACCTCAGATAAAACAAAAGTTGTAATAGATCTGTGTCCAAACCCATTAAAGCTGATAAGGAGTCTTTGGAAATTAATCTTGCTTTATGAGTAATTCTGTGTTTGAGTAGGTTATTTTTTCTGGAAGTGGTTTTCAAAGAGCTAAAGAAAGTGCACACACAAATAGAAAGAAAATGCTGCAGCAAAGACACCTAAAATAAACCAACTCAGCTATTGAAGTAGTTTGAGAGAATCCATATGAGATGGGAGCAAGAACTACAAAACAACAAGGGGTTTATTTCTTTAAAGGTTCCCCTCACCCTTTGCTTTTGCTCCTTTTCTGCACAGAGCACTCTACTGTCCCTCCACCCAGACCCTTCAGCCATCATTCATTCCTTTTCTTCTGCACACAGCCCACATCCTTTCTTACCTTGAAAAGAGTTAAATGCTCTTTTTCCTCCAAAGAACAATTTTTTTCTTTTTCCTGACAAGGCCTTTTATGCAATTAGCTAGAGAAGCCATGGCCAAAAAGAAAGAATAACACATGTAAAATCATGCCAGAGAACAGAGTAGGTAGTAACTTGTTGAGTCTATTACCAGACAAAATGTTTAAATCAATGGTGTGTTCTCATAAATCACCAGCCCTATTTAGCTTTAACTATAACCATCCCTGAGCAATGTGGAAGAGAGAGAAATCACTTCCAGGGAAAAAAAAAAAATGGTGATGCTCCTGAAATGAGGAGGAGAGGAAGCAGCAGATGAGACAAGCACAGCACAGGGTCATCTCCCAGGCAAAGAATTTATTCTGTAGGTCAGAATTGAGGTGCTACGAGTGGAGAGTTCAACAGAGACTGCCAGTCACACCAACCCAAGTCTGGTGGTGATTTGGAGAGGTTCAAGAAGCATTCGAACCTAGTTAAAACTTGGACTTTTATGTGGGTTGTGCACTAAAACAAAAATTGAGCCCAGAAGAGCCAGAACTCTTTGCTACATGATTGGAGACAAAACAGCTTGCAGGGCAGACCAGAAAAGTTCATTCTTTTCCAGTTACACTTGACAGATCTAAGTGAAAATAGGAGGAATAGGTTTGGAAAGGGGAAGAGCAGTAACAGTGAACCAGAGAACAAACTGTAACTGCAGAAACAGACCAAAAAAAATCTCATCACATCCTTTTCTTCTTGAGCTGGGAATGGAAGATCATCTCTTTTCACTCCTCCATCTTTGTTCATCCTCTTACCCTTCCAGCTGAGCTGGTTTGATTCAGATTTAGGGCCCCCATTCATCCCAGTTAGATGGCTTTTCTGGGAAGCTTTTGACCAAACCCATGCTCTGCTCCCGTTGACAGGATTTCACTGCTTTCCAGAAAAGTAATGGATTTCTCCCATGCCACAGTTTCTAAAGGCCCCTTCTTCATCAGTATCCCCCACAGCATAGAAACATTTAGCAGTTGTGTTAAAGCAGTGGCTCTGACCCAAAGGAGGGTATTTTGCTTACTGTGAACCCTGGCACTCACTGGTCTGATTTGCAGCAGTGCAAACAAAGCTTCCAAGCACAGGTTTCTGTTCCATGCCCTGTGAATACATAACAGGGAGCAGGTCACCCACAAGAACCACCCCTAGCTCCTTGCCTGCAGCCTGAGTAACAGCAGGCTTTGGGGTCCTCAGGATATAAGGGCTTCCCTAGGTTACTGCTGAAGCTTGTCTCACAAGGTGGAGTTTTCACAGAATGGTCTGGGTTGGAAGATACCCTAAAGATCATCTAGTTTTAACCCCTTCACCATGGGCAGGGACACTTTCCACTAGAGCAGGTTGCCTTGAACACATGCAGGGATGGAGCATCCACAGCCACCCTGGGCAACCTGTTCCATTGTCTCATCACCCTCAGAGTGAAGAACTTCCTTCTTTCTAGTCTAAATCTCCCCTCTTTTAGTTTAAAACCATCACCCCTTGTCCTATTTCAACAGACCCTACTAAAAAGCCTGTCCCCATCTTTCTGATGGACCCCCTTCAGATACTGGAAGGCCACAATAAGGTCTCCTTGGACCCTTCACTTCTCCAGGCTGAACAACCCCGACTCTCTCAGCCTGGCCTCACAGCAGAGGGGTTCCAGCCTTTCTTCCTAACCCTACTCTTCCATCTCACTGTATTTGCTTCTGTGTAGCCACCAAGCCCAGTCCTACCAAGCAGCCATAGGTTTTACAAATTTCATTTGTTCCTTTAGGCAAATGGTTTTACTAGAGCTGCATCCTCCATAAGAAATCCGGTAGAATTTGCTTCTGCTTTTGCTTGCAGTCCTTAACACATTGTCAGCACTCCCACTGAAGCAGTCGTGTTGAAAATAAGAGTTCCTTCTTCCAGTTCTGGCATTTTCACATTTTTATGAGAGGCTGGAAAAGCACAACTGAATTTTTTTTTTCCCCTCTGCAAATGCTGAGACAATAATAAGTAACAGATTCATTGAGATTTGACTTGCCTTGGAACCAGGTGTTTCTGACATGTAGCATGTCTCTCAAATATATTACACACTTCAGTACACTTCTTATCAAGAGCTTAAGCTTTTTACATTCTCCTCTCCCCACCAACAAGACTTTCAGACTTTCCTGGCCGCCAGTTTAGTTTTTGCACAGTGCTCCCTTTTCAGTGGCAGGCAGAGAAAGCATCAGGGTGTGTGAACTTTGTGGGTATTCTCTTACCTAGAGACAGCAACTGACGTGCAAAGAAAGTGTCAGGGTACTATGAATATCAAAAATAAATGCTGGGCAGGTTAGAGGAAATGCAAACCAAGGGGATTTCCTTTTTCACTCAACCAACAGCAATCTAAATAAACACCAGTCTGAAATTCACACTTGGTGATCTCCAGTGGGACCGTAGTTGCAACTCAACTTCTGGAGTCAATGAACAACACAGTTGCAGGTATAATGCTCTTCTACTCCTCAGTTCCATTTTCAGGCTAGGTGCTGGCTGTGGGAACCTCTGGAGCTCCACCTTCTTTAAGTCTTGATTTATGGTGCCGATGTGCCATCGGTGCCACATAGAATCATAGAATGTTTCAGGCTGGAAGGGACCTCTAGAGGTCATCTTGTCCAACCTCCCTACACAAGTAGGGACATCTCTACCTAGGGCAGGCTGCTCAGAGCCCCTTCAAGCCTGACCTTGAATGACTCCAGGGATGGGGTCTCCACCCCCTCTCTGGGCAGCCCATTCCACTGATCTATCACCCTCATATTAAAGAACCTTCTCCTAATATCCAATCTAAATCTCTCCTTTCCCAGCTTAAAACCATTACTCCTGGTCCTATCATTACAAGCCCTTTTGAATAGACCTTCCCCTGCCTTTACATAGGCCCCCTTCAGGTACTGGAAGGTCACTTTAAGGTCCCCCTGGAGCCTTCTCTTCTCCAGGCTGAACAGCCCCAACTCTCTCAGCCTGTCTTCATACAAGAGATGCTCCATTCCCCATTTGATAGGTGGAAAGAAGGAGGATTTCCATCATAAAGCTCTTCTCTATACCTCCAGCAAAACAAACCAGCATGCTAGGCTCGAGTGTGGAGCAAGTTTATTATTATGGATTATTTTTCTTTCAGTGTGGAGAAAGTTTTACATCATCTGGATTATTTTTCTTTCAGCATTATTGCCTTAGAACTGGCTCTATTCATGAATACTTCATTGTTTCTGGGAAGTTTCAAAAGAGGAGGGCAGTTTGAAATTACTTCAACAATTACTACTGTAAAGCAAGCTTAAAATCAGTTTAAGTGTTTGGGAGAACATCCTAATTTCAAGAGCTGTTCAATGTGGGATATGCCTGGTGGGAGCTTCTTCAGCCACAGATGACATGTAGCTTATCTGATGGAACAAAGATACAGGAATATCCTTGGCTGTTTGTGGAGTGCCTGCTGGCTCATTTTATCCTGGTGTTTTGTCATTAACAACTTACAACAAGCTTATACAAAATAGTTCAAGCCCAGTTGAATCCAAATCAGCATATTATGACAAATGCATGAGACAACCCATTGTGATGGCTCTGAGTAGAACGCTGCCAAAAAAAGGGAATGGAGAGTGAAAATTGAGATTCATTATGCTTAAAATGGACTTTTGACCAGGATGATCAATGACTGCATTTTTCTGTGCAGATTTACAGGCCAAATGAATCCCTGGTTTAACCTCTGAACTCGGAGGGTTTCATAAAGAGAGGAATTTGTCTATAGGGGTCATGCCTATGCATGCTTTCCAGGCATTACAAGAGTGAGGTTGTAGTCATTCAAACCCAGAAGAGAAAGAGGGAAACTCACAAGAGGTCGAATAGAGAAATGAGACTTAAGAATACTGCTCCCTGCCCATCGGACAGCCATTGATGTGCTAAACAACAGTACCCAAAGTCCAGAAAGAAAAAAAAACAGCTGTCCCTGAAGAATTAGCACAACTGAAACATGTGGTAGCTGCTCTCAGGGTCAACTGATGACCATGGGAACTTACATTCTGCATTGCCCTCAACCTAAGGACCCAGTCCTTGGGCAGCTGGCTGGTTAGTAAATGGTTGATGCTTTTCTTGCACTTGTGTGAAAAGATTGGCATTGCCTTCTCCTCAAGTTATTTTTCAATGTAAGCTCTTGCTGTGGCTGCCACAAGATGAGATGAGCCACGTCATCCCAAACAGCTGCACCAGCTGTGAGCAGAAGAATCATGCTGAAAATACAGAGTATAAACAAACCAGAACCCACTTCCAAATTGCAGAATCTGAGAGAATTTCTACAGCACTGGGCTGCATTCATCACACGTACCCAAAGAGGAAATATTCCCATGTCCAAGAGTTGTAAGTGATTTAAAAGTGAAAAAGCTGATACACAAACACCAAATGTAACACTAATAAATATTGAAAGCTGGCACGGACACCACACTCAGTGGGCAGTTTATTCCAAGCTGATTCTTCACCCACAGAGCATATTGTCTTTCCTAGCTGGCACTAAAGTCACAACAGCCTGAATATCAGGTTTTCAGAAATTTGTTACCCTAAGCCAGACTTGTAGCAGCATTTAAAACAAGATTGCATTTAACATAAAATTGAGCTATTTTCTGGCTGTTTGTAAAAAAATGAAACATGATCTAACATTAAACAAACTGGATGATGCAGGTTTGGAGGCCAAAACCCTGTTCTTACTAGATTTAAAGAAAAAAACCAAACCCTAACAATGACAGCCCTTTGTTCATGCGGGCTGGTTTCTGGGAATGCAATGCCCAAAGTTTTGCATCTGTTTGCATATAGAGCTAGTAATTGTTGAACATGCACATCAGAGCTTACAATCACAGAAGGATGTTTGTTTATTCTTTTGGAATTGGTATTACATTAATACTAGCTGGGGATCCAAACCCTACACATGGTACTATAGAAACATAACAGATGCTCTGTTCCAGGGATCTCAGTTTAAAATTGAGTCTTACTGCTTAACAGCAAAGTCCCTTAAGGTACCAGTTGTTTGACAAAAAAAATTGAAAGCAATTTTTATGAATCACATTGACCTTTCAGAGCTATTTTCTTCTCAAGGGAAATTTCATTTCATTTAGAGGAAACATTACCATTCTATTTGAAAGTAGCACAAGGATTTTTCCTGAAGTGTCAGGATTTTCTTTGGAACAGAAAGTCTTCCTGATATTACCAAGCAAACAGAAAATCTTACTGATGTTATCCAGAAAGCTACAAAAGTGAAAGAAGTTAAAGAATCTTATCAAAATAAACAGCCTTTGGACTGTAGTTATTATTTATATCTTTTAATCTCTTTCTGAAAGGTCTGGAAGCTCCCTGTGCTACCCATGTCATCCATGAAACCTTACCACAAAGCCACTTACTGCCCCCTCACCACTTAATCATGCAAGAGCAGTTTTGAGAGCAGAGATTCTCACACAGAAATCTGGAATTTGTAGATCAAAACCTGGTTGGTTTTGAGTAGGAGGTGAGGAGGGGTGTGCTTCCCCACCATCTACAAATGAAAAATGATGGGGTTTAATTCCTTTTCCACTTTTCTTTCTCATACAGGCATATCACGGGCAGGTTTCCTGACTATCCTACTGAAAAGGCAGGAGGCTCAAAGGCTATTTTTTCAGAAAAAACTCCAGAGCAGGTACTGTCACTCCTCTTATGGAAAAGGTTAATGGGAGTGTGGAAAGAATTGCCACAAAACATGTCTATTTAAGTAGCAATTTTTCATAACAATGACCTGGAGTACTCTAGGAACCTTAGAATTAAAACTATTTTTGCTGCAAGTGGAAGGTTTGTTTTCTTCCAGAGTAAACCACAAAAGTCAAGTGCCAAAATTTGTTCCCTTTCAGGATGTGCAGCCACTTGGTCGTGGCGGAAGGTGCTCAGGCATGCAAGCCACAGATAGTGTCTGAGGGTGCTGAGGGGAAAGGGCTCAGCTACAAGGAGTTTCTGTCCTGTTGCAAAGCCCATGTAGTAAGACTGGTGCTAGCTGCTAGGAGAAATACATATTAAACAGTATAAAGAGCCTTGATTCAAAATAGGCCTCCAAAGCTACCCCAGAGACTGAAAGAGAGTAGATTTAGATTAGATATTAGGAAGAAATTCTTCACTGTGAGGGTGGTGAGACACTGGCACAGGTTGCCAGGGGAGTTGTGGATGCTCCATCCCTGGATGTGTTCAAGGCCAGGTCTCTGAGCAACCTGCTCTAGTGGGAGGTGTCCCTGGTCACTGCAGGGGGATTGGACTAGGTGACCTTTAAAGGCACCTCCCAACCCAAACCATTCTGTGATTCTATGAAATTGATTCCAGCCTGTTTGCATTCAGTATCAGCACTGTCTAGCAATATTTAGTTTCATGTGCAGGCAGGCCTAAACCTTGAATTACTGCCAAGGACCATTAAGTGAACTTGAACATTCAAGTGAAGGAAGTATCTTAGTTTATCTTATGTATTCTTGTAGTGAACTCAATTGTTTTTCCTGGTAAAATCCCTCTTCTGACTTCTCTGGCTGATAATCTCTTCCTCTGATCATCTGGGTGTCACACAAAGTGATTAAAACCAGTTGAGACAGTGGCCAGCACTGGGAGCCATTTCCACTCACCACAATGGTCTTAGCAGGATGATGAGTCCATTGAGGGAACTTATCAAGAGGAAGCCCTGGACACAGGAGCAGGATTTGGCCCCTGAGTGAACCAGGTGTGGTGACTACTAGTGGGCTAGCAAAACTAAATGGTCAGAAACTGACCTCAGTGGTCCTTAAAGCTCTCCTGTAGAGACAGACTGCTGTGTTCATCAGCTGCCTGCAGCTAATGTCTAACACTGAATCACAGAATGTCAGGGATTGGAAGGGACCTTGAAAGATCATCTAAGTCCAATCCCCCTGCCAGAGCAGGATCACCTAGAGCAGGTCACACAGGAACACGTCCAGGTGGGCTTTAAACGTCTCCAGAGAAGGAGACTCCACAACCTCCCTGGGCAGCCTCTNAGGTTGGTACACAAACAGTGTTTTGGATTGAGTCCTTCCTGGGATCACAGGGAAAAGCCAGGGACATACTGGCAGTCTCTGTGGTTTGAGGGGATGTAAATACAGACCAGCACAGTACAAGCACAGAACTCTAACCATTAGTTACATTGCTTACAAAAACATGCAAGGAAACTGCTACAAACAGCTCTTTGTGCCTCACTAAAACCCAGCTCAGGGCATGCTCCTGGTTTTAGCCAAGTTCAGAGTACACCAAGGTCAACCCTGCTGGCCTCTGTGTCTAAGCCACTCTGCTCTTCAGTCCCAGGCAGAGTGAAGGAGACCCACCAGTTAAGTTTCCAGCTCCTCAAGTAGAAACACATGCCAGAGTGGAGAAGACTTTGTTGGCTGGGCTGAGCAGCAGGGGAGCCACCCAGCAAGTGTGGCTTGTTGCTGGAGAAGGCTTTAGGGGAACATGATGCTAATTAGTCCTGCTACCAGCAGGGATAAACATATCTCAGCAAGAAAACATTGCAAGAAGTTATACTGAGCAAAACTGGACGTGGTAGCAGATTCAAAACAAATCTCTTCTTCCTGTCCTACTCCCAGCTTTGAATTCCCACCTTCAGCTATTTTTCTGTCTTTCCTGGGGGTCTGCTTTCCCTTTGCTTAAAAAATAAAATAAAATAAAATAAAGGACAACAAAAGTCTAGAGAGATTGTTTTACTGACCGTTTTCCCTGCATAAAAGAAAAATACCTGGAAGAAAAAAACCCTGCATCTATTTTCCCCATCAAATTTTCACTAGCAATTATCTGATTTTTCAAAGATTTTGGGGCCTGTTTGTTCTCCCTTTTTAGCCAGCACAACCAAGAGCAGAATGTATGTCACATAACCTTAAGGAGAGATCCAGACTGCAGTTGGCAAAAGAAAGTTCAGCACGATCATGATTTTACCTGAATGTCAGACAAGTAAAACATTTTTTTGTTCAACTGAGTCAGCTGCATATTAAAAATCCCTAAGGCAACTGGTTTTCTTCCACACTGGTCTACTGGGCAACATAGTAAATGAAATCCTGGCCCCATTGAAGTTAATGAGGGTTTTGTCCTTGGCTTCAGGGGAGACAAGATTTCACCTCTTGTATATATTAGCTTCTGTGAATGGGTTGGTTACTCCCAGGTTAAACTCCATGAAAAATCAAGACCGAACTGTATTTAAAAAGTGAGCATTTTATAAGACTTAGGTAAAGACACTTTGGGGAAAATAAAATACAAATTAATCACTTCACGAACCATTGCTGCATTATTATACATGCTATATTTCTTTATCCTTTGACAACTCTGACCTTCCTTGACTTTGTAATGTAGCTGGCCTTCTGCCTTCGTGACATCTGACAAATACCTCTCCAAAAGGTAACGCCAAGGAGATCCCAATGCAGGGTACTTGGTGGTTGAGTCAAGTCTCTTGACTGAAAAGAAGCTTTTCTCTACTTTACATAGTCTTCAAGGGAAATTTAAGATTCCAAGACATCAGTGTAATCTCCCTGCATCTTTTCCAGATGTCTATCCCTAATGGTTTTCTATGTTTTGCTCTGAAGATAATCATCAGATGTGATGATTTTTAGCTTTACCCTTACACTGCTGCCAACAAAATTATGATCTCTTCCTGTAGTTCCTTAAGTCTCATCAGCATGATGACAAGCCAAGAGAGTTACCTTTTAGCAGGCACATTCCCCCTCTCCCAACTCCCGCTCATTTCCAATGTTAAATAACTTATCAGAAAAAAAAAAGATGGTTACTCACCAGGATTTTGATTGAACATTCAATTGCTGCGTGGAGGACAAAGTCATTTCTGCACTGCTGTCATCTCAGCATCTGATCCAGCAGCATCTAGGGAAGGGATGAGAAAAAGTACATGTCAGCTGCTGTGCAAACATATGCTCCTGGTCCCCAGTTGGCACTCTGTGCAATACTATACTGCTGGTTAGTATTCACTATTCCCACCAGCTAAAGATCCCCATGAACCCCAATAATCAGTGCAAGGGATCTTCAGTAGCTAGTTAATCTTTAATTAATATCCCTGCTTATTTCCCAGGTAGGGATGGAAAAAAATGCTATTATGCAGTCATAGAAATGTTTTGGTTGGAAAAGAGACCTTCAAGATCATCAAGTCCAACCCTTCCCCCAGCACTGCCAGGTCACCACTAAAGCATGTCCTTCAGCGCCACAGCTACATGGCTTTTAAACCCTCTCCAGGGATGGGGACTCCACCACAGCTCTGGGCAGCCTGGGCCAGGCCTTGACAACCCTTTTGGGGAAGACATTTTTCCTCATGTCCCACCTAAACCTTCCCTGGTTCATCAAGTACTGCAATATTCACACACACACACATAAATATAGTACCTTACTCGTTTTTACCAAATGAATGTATCACAAGTAGCTTTGAAGTGTCAGAGAAGGCTCAAGAGGCTCTGTAGACTTGGAGTTTTTTGTATCCAGCATTTTGCAAATACACTTTTATCCCAACAGCAAATACATCAAGTGTTCTTTTCAGTAATAGAAGCAGATGCCCACAGCCATGATCACCTTTATGACCTCTGTTCCACGCTATTCTGGATGCTCCTTTTAGAATTGATCAAGGTGAATTTTCACGTGCCATGAGCTGGAGCTGGCCACCTCAAATCTTGAAGTACTCTGTGTCAAGTTAACCATGCAGGAGGATGGAAATGATACTCAGTCCCTGTTAAGCTACACAACAGGCAGCTGTATTCACCTCCAGACAAGGGTTCACTGCAATGAAACCATTCAGCAGGTAGATTCCTAGCCCAGCAGCTCTCCACTCCCTATGCTCACTATCTTTGTTGGCCAAGGTCAGTAATCTAAGTTGTAAACCTAAAGCCAGGCAATATCAACAAACCCTTTTCACCTCTACCACCCACCTTCTCTAAAAAAAAAAAAAAAAGAGCCAACCCTACACCAAGCAAAGCTAACAGATTTTTCATAAATATGTTCAATTTTGAAGTGTTTGCCAGAAGACAAACACAAGAGTGAGTGAGTTAAACTACATTTGGGTAACATCTGCCAGATGGCAGGAGAGTGGAGCATGTTTCATGTCTGGAATGAAATGCATGACTATTAAATCCCATTGTAAGGTTTTGCAAGACCCCATAAAGCTATGAAGTCGCACCCAACATTTTGAATTAATTCCTGCAAGGAACAGATCACTGGGGTGGTTTTGAACAGCTTAAGCTTTGCTTGGAGGTTCACACCCAAAAATAAATAATGCTCAGAAATGTCTTGCCAGGAGAAAACTACATTATTAAAGCTACACAAAAAAGATTTGCATGTGAGAGGGTATGAATCCAGAACACTGGCCATGAGCTAGCTAGACAGGACAGAGTCCCAGCTCCATCATGGTGAAAATAACATCTCCAACTGACAAAAAAAAAATAGTATCACCCTACAGGATTAATCAATCCATAGAAAGAGTTGTAATTAAGTGTCCTCAGGCTCAGAGAGTAGGAGTGGGGAAACACGTTTACAGCATAGGGATGGCATCTCTTCCCATCTCAACAGTCCTGTTTGGTTGAGAAAACTTTTTTTTTTGGTCTTAGATTTCAAAATAGCTTCTTTCTGTAGAGTTAGTACTCAAAGAGAGCACATTTTCTCTCCAGGGACACTAGGCTTTGTGCATATCAAGTGTTTCTATTCTAAATGGTGTTAGAGGCAGAATTACAAGGCTCTGAGGCTGTCTGGAGATCCAGAATTCCCATGATTTCATCTATAAACATGCTACTAATAAAGACAAGAAGTTCAAGTAAGGTCTTCTTTCGAGGGGTAAGGGAAAGGCTTATTCTAGAGGAAGAACATTTACCTCAAGTATCAGCTTGCCTGAGCCAACACCAAGCTTTCTGTGGCCAAGGACAGCAGAACATAAGTGAGTCCTACTGGCAGCTGGAGATTTTCATATGCTTGGCTTGTATAAACCAACATCAGGCACTTCCATTCACAGGCTACACTCTGTTTTACAGCCCCTCTCTTTCCCAAAAAAGGGAATTAGCACTGCAAGAGTTCAGAAATACACTTAAACTCATGTATGAATACAAGAGTCTACTTGAGTTTTGTGAGATACCAGTTTAGAGAAAAATATCTTTTCAGCCTCGAAAAAAACATTATTGGAGAAGAGTTTTTACCAGCACAACAGAAGGTCCTACATCAAAACTAGACAAATAAAAAGGGAGGCTAAACCTCATCTGCTCTTACTGGTGCACATTCTCTTCCTCAATATTTCTGTTTTCAACATCATTTCATAAAGAAGCAACCTCGCAAAGAAAAGGGCAGTCTAAAATAATTTAGGAAGATATCTGCTTTTATTTCCATTGTAAGTTTTCTTCAGGGGGGAAGAAGACCTGCATTATAATATAGGTGAATTGCTTAGTATCTCAAACTAACCTTTGCTTGCCCTTCCCTTTCTTTCCTCCTCTTTCATCAGCCTTCAGGCATTTTCTGGTAGCTGGAAGAGAAATTGTTCTGTAGAGGGGAGTACAAGTCATTCAATGTTAGATACACAGCCAGCTTCACCCCAGCTCCCTGTCCTCTGCAATTATGGAGCTGCTTAGAGCAGAGGTGAACAGAGAGCTGGAGAAGCTGCACAAGAGGAGTATAGAGGAGAAGGTGTAGCTGACACAAAAGGAAAAATTTTATTTGCTGCCTCACTTTCTTTTGGGAAGCAGAGCCACTTCAGAAAAGTCAGGCTCCATGTGCTGATGGCATTGCCAGCTACGGGGCTTTGAAGCATCTCATCAAAACTATCTATTGTCTCAGACTATGTGTACGTTGCCAAGACATCCAGGAGAGAAAGTGCAGGGGTGTTATTTGGATGCACACAACCTCTGCCCACTGTCACTGGGCGTGTTTCCTGATGGGGATGCTTCTGACACTACATTTTACTCAGTGCTAACTGCAAGCACTGTTTTTCTCTATAAGCAGTTAGTTCTAGACCTCATGCCTTAGCTTGTCCTACAGCTTTGAAAATAGTTTTCTTACCACTGTACAAGACAGATGAAGGCAAGACAGAAGGATAAGGGCAGTTCAACAACTCAGTCCCATTAAAGCAGGTTCATGAGAACAGAAACTCTGTGTAACCCCTTCCAGTATCAGTCATCTATATAAAAACATGAAAGAAACTCATTCCAATCACAGTCTGGATATACTTAAAATATCACCAGCATAACTCAAAACCACAGTGCAAAATGCAAACCTTTTGTCAGTCACACGTGTGCTTGCAGGTATCCTGTTGGATAAACCCAGTCCAAGGTGCTGGAACCAGGCAGAGCAGAGGGTGGAGGTGACAATGATGGATTCCTGGTTGGGTGCTACAGTAGAGGATACACTTTGAGTAGCTCTGTTGGTTTTGGATACAACAGGCCTCCTGGGACACTAAAAGCCTATTTTGAACTCTAGTCAATCTGCTAATCTATCCCAGGGAATGAAATGCTTCACTGCTTATCACTGCAAGATATGACTGAACGGTGCTTGGGGTTTAAATTACCATATTTAATTAAATGTAAGATACTGCAATGCTTGGGGAGATCCACTAATGAAATTTCACTGGCTGCAAAGCATAGCCCTTGTCATTGTCCCCTTCCACTGCCCAATCTCCAATGCATTAAAAGGCATTCTTTAGAAAACAAATATTTTTACTGTTACAGGAAACATGCCTCACAATTGGAAATGTTTTATTTTCTCCTCTTTCGTGGTATGGCCAATATTAATGATTCATTAATAACTTTAAACAGCCACAGATGTTCTGGTTTACACTCATCAGTAAATGATCTGAGAATTCCTCTCGGGGACAAGAGAGCACAATGAAAGACAAGAGAACAGTCAAAAAAAGCAAATTTCTACCTTTTTCAGGTGATAAAGTGTAAATGGCCAGGAACTAAAGTTATGGAAATTTATGTAGCTGCACCCAGTTTTCAGCTTGCAGGGATAAAGATGCTGAGCTCTCCATGTCAGAGCTTGTCACAATATCTCTATTGGATCTCTCTCACCCCCTAGAACAATTTCAGTCTTTAGCCACATACTGAAATTAGACATGCCTCGGGGTAATCTCTCAAAAATCCATCTCTATAAAATCAATCTGCCTTAGAAACTCTAGGACAAATTCATAATCTGAGTCCAAGTCCAGAGGGAACTTTTAGTTGTATTTCATTAGAATATTGTGCTTCTGGGTGGTTTCAAGAATAAAAAAAAGCCCTCCTGGTTTGGGACAGAAATCACCTCTTTTCCAATGATTTATTGGGATAGTCAGCACCTATGCTGCAGTTTGCAGGTGGGTGTTGCCCTCAGATGAATTCAAAGTCCTCTGTAGCTCAGAGGGCTACCAAGCAATGTATTGGATATCATGCTTCCCCAATACTGGAAAGCTGAAAGCAAGGGAGGAAAAATACTCCACGGTTCATAACTTAGAGCACACATCTAACACAATGAAAATATCTGACCAGCTCTTCAGGTTTCTTTCTGTCTCTTTCAGGTCATGGAGGAACTGGCTAACCAAGAGAAGATGGCCTTGGAGAAAGCCCAGAAGGGGAAAAAGGAAGAAAAGAAGGAAAAAGTAAAAGAAAAAACACCACAAAAAACTGGAAATAAAGTAAGGCTCCCTGCAGTAAAAATATTTAGCAGTTTGTGAAAACAGAGCCCAAGTCCAGCCTGTTCAGCCATGTGTGGGCAGAAGCTGTTAGTTTACATTAGACTGGTCACCAAAGCTTTGGGCTTGGGTTCAGAAGACCCAGCAACTACCTGAGGCTGGTCACTCTCAGCCTTTCCACCACCTTGATGGTTCTGAGGAGCTGAATTTTCCCTCTCATTTTAGGAATAATGATTTGCATGGCCGTGATTCAGCTCAGTGGGGAGAGCTGATGTAGGTGTAGACTTTCCAGAAACATAGATGAAGGGATGAGTGGCTTTGACATTGTTGCTGAGACAATGTGCATGCACTTCTCAAAGCACTCTAGCATTTTTTTTGGTGCAGATAAAATGGTGCCCAGCTATCTAACCAAGCATTTCTGATTTTAATGTGAGATACAGAGAACTAACTTAGTGCCAACCCTTCGCACAAGAACTAGGAAACAAGAGCTTCAATCTCACTTGGATGCCCACCTCAGAGCTTGTGTAGATTTCAAACTAAGTTATAAATACAGTTCTGTATTGGCCAGTTGCATCTTTGGTACTGCAAGCCAGTATTTGCTAAGCCTGTAAATACCATTTATTTTCAGTCCACGTTCTTGGGTTATGAACTCTCTTTTGGCTTCTAGTCACAGTGGACACCACTTAATGTCATATACTCCCTGAAATCTTTGATATACTAAGGGCTGCTAGGCTTCAAAATTATTTCAGGAGCAATTTCACTGAGGAAAACACCTGTGAAACAGACCAAAGGGCATCTTCAAAAGGGAGCCATGTGACAAAAATTGCAGCCTTCTGCTGAAGCAGCAACTTTTGTTTCTCATTTACTTTCTAAACAAAGTTGAAACAATATTTTTTTTTAATAAGGGTCATTAATCTCTCCCCAAGTATGTGGAGGAGAAGGGTGAGGTTTCTGGGGCAAAGCTTACTCTTCACTGCAAGTTTTACACAAATTAATTTTAAATCCTATCCCTAGAACAACCATATAACAAATAAATTGATGCTTTTCTTGGACAACATCCGTTGATCTGGCCAAAGCTCTCATAACAGCTACCCAGGAACCTAAAATACATGAACTTTAGAAGCACTAGTCTATCTAATTGGGAGGTAGATATCTAAGTGTTAACATACTACTTGGATAACATCTTTGCCAGTTGAAAACACTATTTGGGTCATATGAAACAACATTTGGGGTTGTTTTTTTTCCCCTTTGTAAAAGAAAATGCACAGCAGGCTGAAGGAGCAGCATATGGAGGGGTTTTTTGCAAGCTCTTTAAGCCTGATCTTGCATTGCCAACTAGGAAAGGTCGTGTCTGCTCCTGCACAAACAAGTATTCTTAAGTTGTGGTCACACATATCTTCAGAGAGCTGTTTGCCATCAGGGTGACACTATCACAGCAGTGAAGGCACCATACTGCAAGCAGTGGAAAGTGATTATTGGTGCTACTTCATCATTTCTTAGTGGCAGAGCAGATCCAACCTGAGGGAGCAACAGAGGAGAAAGGAGGGTAATGCCTGCAGACCTAAGCCAAATACTACTGATAGCAAGTTGGTTGTTGTCCATAAGACTTCTGGTGACTTGTACTAGTGCTGAGTTCAGCTGTGTGGGACCACTTTGTGCTGTGACCCCTTAAATCAGGACATCCACTGTGGGAAAGATCAGATAAAAGTACATGTACGAAGGCAATTGCTTAGAAAAGCTTTTGGAATTAGGGACTTTAAAGAACATTGTCATTCACAGAACCCTGTAGCACCTCAGACAGCCCAGTTCCTTTTGGGAGGATTCACAAGGGTGTCCTCTAATGGCTTTGCCCTTGTCCTTGCTCCTTCCCAACTCAGCTGGCCCAGAACAAAGCCCTGTGATGCCTCTGGTGTCACACAGGCAATGAAAAAAGCTGTTCCAGACACTAAGTCAAAGCAAGATGTTGACGTTCAAGCACACTAAAAATGCCAGACCCAACCCAAGCTTCTGAAACTGGACAACAACTCACTCATCTGCTTAAAAAGCCTGACTTCCACAGGATAAATCTGATTCCTTGTTGGTTTTGCACATTTCACTAGATAAGAACCAACACCACCAAAAAGGAATCTCAGGCCCCTCACAGCCTCTGCAAGGTTGTTTTGAAATGGGGTAAAATAACAACATAGGGCTCTGGGGCTTTATAACTCCACATCACTCTCATCTCTTCAGCCATCACAAGTCCTGTCAAGTAAAATTCTGAGCCATTATATCAGGTTCTCTATGGTTCATTGAGAAAGAACAAAGGGAACATTCTCTCCAAGGTTAAAATACTGACAAGGGAAAAAAATAGTATCTAAGCCCAGCTGAGAAGTATTTGGAAAAGTTCTAACAGCAGGACTCTTTATTAAAATAAGTATGGGCTGTAAGTCATAGTGATGCAGGCAGCAAAAAAGAGTCCTGCTCCTAACTTTTGTTCTTAAAGAAAACAAGAGTTTGATCCCAGAAGGAAATTCAAATATTTCTGAAAAGCTTGATAACAATCTTTACAAAGGCATATTTGATATCAAAGTAACTTCGTTTTCTTTTCTCTGTAAGGTGCTGATTTGATTTCTCATTGGGCATCTAAGAAAAAAAAAAACCAACACCTTCAGCACCATATGACCCTTCATATGATACTTTCAGAGCAGAAAACACTTTAGGCCATTCTGGGCTGCTTCACCCAGTAACATGCTGCAGCCTGTCTCACCAAGCATGAGCAAGGCTATGGATCCCTAGATTTCAACCAGGGATCTTCAAGCAGAGAGACACATTTTGCCCTTGGTGAAACCCGTTGGCAAAGTCTCCACAGCAAAAGTGCAGAGGATTGCAGAATGCTTGAGGTTGGAAGGGACCTCTAAAGGTCATCTGGTCCAGCCCCCTGGCTCAAGCAGGGCCACCTAGATCCAGTTGCCCAGGACCACGTCCAGATGGCTTTTGAATAGCTCCAGGGAAGGCAACTCCATAACCTCTCTAGGGCTTCATTGATAAAGACCTCCAAAACAACATGAAACTGGTGAGAAAAGCTTTTAAGGTGCCAGTTTCTTCTTTAACTGGAGATGGATATTAGGAAAAAGTTCTTTATTATGAGGGTGATAGATCAGTGGAATGGGCTGCCCAGAGAGGTGGTGGAGGCCCCATCCCTGGACTCATTCAAGGTCAGGCTTGAAGGGGCTCTGAGCAGCCTGATCTAGGTAGAGATGTCCCTACTTGTGTAGGGAGGTTGGACAAGATGACCTCTAGAGGTCCCTTCCAGCCTGAAACATTCTATGATTCTATATCTTGTCATCCTGACTGCAAAAAAATTCTCTCCCATACCTCAAATCAAGTAATTTGTTAAACCTTGAGCATAAGACAGTCAAGTATATAATAAAGAGCATTATCTTCATGGCAGAACATTGTCCATCACATGGACAAAGTTGGAGCAAGTTGCATATTTGATTACAATTCTTTTTATTTCCCTCCACATTTTCCAAATTAACTTTGCTCTTGGGAAACTGCATCATATGTCAGCTTGTCCAAGTTTATCTTTGGTCATACAGTTTTCTCTTTTTATCTTCATGAAGATGGTAAATTTCTTCCCATAAATGATTTCTCCCTATAATTTTTTTCATCCATATTTAAATTGTTTTCCTAAACATCTCAGATTTCTTCCCAATAGATTGAATAGCCTGAGTCCCTTATATCCTAGAGGTTTGTTTTCCAAAGCAATGAAGATCATTATTCTGGCTCTTTTCTGAGCAATTTAGAGTAATTTGGACATCAGAACTGGACAGGACATTTCTGCATTTTAAGGACAGCATTCTCCATTTCATTCTTTTAATGGTTCCCTGTTAATTCAGTATAATGAAGTCAAATCAAAATTTTCCCTGCTGCTGAATGTAAATCATCTAACATGGTCTAGACTTTAGAAAGCTTCATAAATCTATTCCAACTGGTATTTCATAGAATCATACAATGGTTTAGGTTGGAAGGGACCTCAAAGACTATCTAGGTCCAACCCTCCTGCCATGGCAGGGACACCTCCCACTAGACCAGGTTGCTCAAAGCCCCATCCAGCCTGGTCTTGAACACATCCAATGGTGGAGCATCCACAACTTTCCTGGGCAACCTGTGACAGTGTCTCACCACCCATAGTGAAGAACTTCTTCCATATCTCTGTTTAGATTGAAACAAATTGTTGGGTCAAGGTGCCTTAGAGCACTTAGCACAGGACAAGCTCAGAATCAACCAACTGAACATAGAAAAATACATCAACTGAGTTCAAAGGAGAAGTTCTTTATATTGCACTGACTCTTAACACTGTTGGAGGCAAGAGGGAACACAGAGCAGGGCTCTGCCCCTGACATGGAGACACACAGTGGTTTTGATGAAAATCAATGAAACTGACACAACAATATTTACATCAGTGTGTAAAATCATTGAAGCAAGTCATTAAAATGATTTATTGGCTTATTTGCAGCAATAAAAGAAATATTAATGTGTCCTATGCTATTAAGAGGCTAAAAATTAATAATCCATTTTTAGGCTAGTTTGGGGGGAACTTGTTTTTTTTTAAATACAGTTAGCAATTATCAGTATTTCCTCCTAGAACTTCATGTTTTAATAATTTTCTATGAAATAAAATGGAAAAAAAATGTTAAAAGAGTGGGTTCCACCTACTGCAAAGAATGCAAGGATGAATCTCAAAATGTCACACCCTACAAAAATCTGAGAATACTGAGCAACTGGGAATTTGAGCTCTGGGTGTCAAACCCTCAAACACTTGCTGATATTTTATCCAAAGGGTTCTTAGTGTGTAGTCAAGACACTCCTGAATCTCTTTCAAATACATCAGGTCCAGAGTAGGGCCATGAAGATGATCAGTGAGCTGTGGGAACAGGCTGAGAGAATTGGGGTTGTTCAGCCTGGAGAAGAGAAGGGTCCAAGGAGACCTTCTTCTGGCCTTCCAGGATCTGAAGGGGGCCTCCAAGAAAGCTGGGGAGGGACTTTTTATAAGAGCTTGTGTGCTAGGATGAGGGGTAATGGCTTCAAATGGGAAGAGGGGAGATTTAGATTAGAAATTGGGAAGAAGTTCTTCTCTGGGTGGTGAGACACAGGCATAGGTTGCCATGGGAAGCTGTGGATGCTCCATTCCTGGATGTGTTCAGAACCAGGCTGGATGGGGCTCTGAGCAACCTGCTCTAGTGGGAGGTGTCCCTACCCATGGCAGGGGGGTTAGGACTAGATGATTTTAAGGTCCCTTCCAATTCTATAGAGATTAGGGTAGAATTTATAAACATATTTAGGTTTTTGCATGTCCTTCTGGGCACAAACTTTAATTACTGTAATAACATTTTAATTTAAAGCAGATACTTAATAGTTCACATGACCTAGCTGCAACTGTAGCTGCTGATAGCAGATACACCTAATTCCAGAGACCTATTTAGGTATTCCAATTTACTTATTCTAAGAACTACACTTTATAATCTTACTGGTAACCAGTGGGTTACAGGCTACACACTGGTTAGCAAAGTCTGATACAACTTGTGTTGCCTTCCATGAATCCACATTCACCTCCTCCCCAAACAGGGATCTCATTTCCCACTAATGACTATTGCCTTATAACATTTGGAGAATTTACTGATACAATATAAAAAAAATCACTATTTTCTGACAAGTTTTTCCATCAGAAGTACTGGGTCAATGAAATTAAACTATTGTAGGAACATGTCAATGTCATTTACTTTAGAAAGGAAGATATCAAAATGTTTTGCTGAAGTGGAAACAAAATATTTTGTTTTGCAAGTCACACAAGATCCCTATTTTACTTTCTGATCACGGGTTAAAATGAGATTTCAACAGTTTTGAATTACAAGTTGGGAATTCCTCTTTGGGGGTGGGGGGGAGGGAGCAGCCCTACAATAAGATTAACAGAAAAAGCAGCAAGGTCATTTCATTTACACATTACAAATCTCCTACCTATATTACATATCCAAACAAGCTTAAATTTAATTCTTGTGACCTCAGTAGGTCAACTGATGAACAGACTCTTCATCCCTTCTCTTCTCTCAATGAATTAAACTCCCTTATAGCCTCCTATGAAGATTTTTGTTCATGAAACAGCATCTTCTTCCTCAAATAAATTTTCATTGGAGTTTTAAAGATTTGGTTTATATTTTGCCACACTTGCAAAGTTTCTACATCTTAATATTCTGATTTTTCTTTTCATCTCAGTCTGCCCCAGTCGAGGACGAAGGCTGGAAAATGGCTCCCAGTAATTTCCTTTCAATAATGGAGGAAGGAAGCAGTCAATACAAAGGTCAGTAGAAAAAGATAACAATTACAGCTGGAATGTTCTTCTAATTCAGCTTAATCTCAATGTCATTCCCATAAGGTCAAAGAGTGCAGCTGCCCAAACTATGGAACATTATAACAATGAGAACATTAGATAAAAGTGGTATTTAGGAGGAGAGTCTCTCAGTACCTCAAGTCTCTCAAAATCAACGAGCTAATCATACAGGAAGGGACAATTCTATGAGTGAAAGTGGCCGAGCTAGAACCAAAGTCTTTTGATGTTCTTGGAGGGGCTTTCTTGAATTTTCTGAGGCCAACAAGATGACAACTGAATAGCAAATAGTCCAAAAGCACTGCTCTGTAGATCAGGCTTCAGCATCAATGTTTTCATGCTCCTGTAACTCTTGATCCTGTCTTCTTCTCATTCATGGAAAGTGTCCATAGATTCTCATTCACCCACCCAATCTACAGCTAGTCAAATTATTTGATTGTTTTAACAGGAGAATGACCTTTTCAAGGCACAAAAGTGCTGCAGGACTATGAATATCCTTGTTTCATTCAAAGTTTGTGCAACTTAAAAAAAACCTCAGACTTATAGGAAGGAGACTGGCTGTTGTTTCACTAGAAGAAAGCATCCAAAAGTTTGAGTTTTCAGATTTCAAAAAACAGTTTTCACCTTCTGTGAAAAATCTCCATTATTCCCTCCTGTTGACAAATTATTGGCATCGAGTTTTCTGCCTGATTTGGGTTGGCTGAAGAGAAAGAAGTGTACAACTTACTTTCTAAATATACACCAGTAGTTTTACCTGACCTTTGACTTCTAGCAATTAGGATTTTCTTACACGTTATAAATCATAAAATAGTTTTGTGGCTAAAGAGGAATTCATTTCACACCCTACTCTTGAGCACTACATCAAGAACCCCACTGAAGTCAGCAGGAGTTTTAGATAAGGATCAAATTCATCTGTGCTTCCTTCCTTGACTGGCAAAGAACATTATTTGTGCTTTTTCTATGCACTTAGGACAAAATAGCACCTTGCAACTGGAGACCAGCAAGAGCAAAACCACTGTTTCCCATCCAGCAAGCCCCAAGAGCAGTAAAGGACCTACCTACTGTGAAGCACCAACAAGAGGGAAGGGGGTTTCATGGTGCTATGTAGGCAATACACTCACTCAACACTCTTCTGGTGAGCTGGAGATGTAGCAGCTGAGCTTTCCAGTGCTCCCAGTGCTGCCTGGATCCCCTGCTGGGGCTTTGCTAACAGGCTTCAGTACAATGCTGAACAACAAATTCACAAACTCCTTGTATCTGTGCAAATAACTCTCCTCTAGGTTGTAGAAAACACCTTTATCTGGAGGCCAAAGAGGTCTCCTCAGGCAAAGACCTTAAACGATGCTTCCCAATGTGGCAGGGGATGCCAGTGTTAGGAATAAAAAACCCACAAAGGTCAGTAGGTTCTTTTAATAGGAATAGAGACTCCTAAACTTCACAACTACCTCAAGTAATAATGAGTCAGGGGGTTTATGAGAGGATGGGAGACACATTTGTCACCCAAACCATATCTCAACACCAGTATTGCTGGTCCTAACAAGACATCTGCTGTGAGCTCTGCAAGTCTAGGATATGTTTGGGTTACCCATGCTAATTTTTTGCGTGAAGATGGGTGGGGAATTGGGGTGTCATGAGGGCAACTCAGCAGCCTATTAACTGTCTGTGGAGCCTGTGCTCCTATTGAGGCACCTGAATTGGCTTCCAAAAGCCAGTCTGTGTGAGTTCTCCCCATTAGATACTGGCAGCACTTGCAGGCATCTGCAATAATGTGCTCAGGTAGGTCAGGCAGAGGCAGCAGCCTTTTGTGGGAGATGAAGGCTCCAGCCTGCCATTCACAGTTAAACACCGATGCTCATCCCCAGCCCATCCAGCCAGAGCTGACAGCTACTCCCCGAGCTCTAAAGGCACATAAGAAGGAATTTTCTGCACATTTTCTGCACAGAGCACAACCAGAAATCCTCAGAGTGGAAAGAGCTCTCTTGCAAGCTTCAAAGAATAGCTGCAGTTCTGGCTTATGCACAGTAAGAGTCTGTAGCTGCTCAGTTAAACTTCAGGTGTTGGGGTTTTTCTCCTAGTGAACCAAGTCTTTTCTACACTGTATTTATTTTTAGTAAGCAGCTGTTAATTCCTCCATGCAGCACAGCCCCTTTCCTCATTCACAAGCACTTAGTGCTTTTTATTGTGGAACACTATCACAATACTACCTGGGAGTTGTTCAGAATAATTTTACTTCTAATCTGGCCATAGATAAGGTTCCTTATTTCAAGGTCTCCAGAATCCCATCTAGAACAACTACCAACCAGAATAGTTTAAGCAGTTTCTTTTATATTTAATTTTAGCTTTTATTTCAGTAGCAGAACTGTTTAGAAAAAAACAGGTTTGAGTTTGGCCTTTCTACACTAGGAACCTTTTTTCTGTTCTTATGTAGAAATACCTCCATTACTGCCACATTTGCCCAGAAGTTCAAATCTATTACTGCACAAATGTTGACAACGTCATTGAAGTAAAGGAGCTTAAGAAAGGTTTATATCAAATGCCTACAGTGGCATCATTTTAAGACCCTTATGAGTGTGTCTAAAGGTTACCTGACATTAGGAAGAAGCTCTTCACCATGAGGCTGATGAGACACTGGCACAGGTTGCCCAGAGAGGTGCTGGAAGCCCCATCCCTGGAAATTTTGAAGGCCAGGCTGGATGGGGCTCTGAGCAACCTGCTCTAGTGGGAGGTGTCCCTGCCCATGGCAGGGGGGTTGGAACTAGATGATCTTTGAGGTCACTTCCAACCCTGACAATTCTATGATTCTATGATTGCTGACCAAACAACAAACATTTTTGCTTAGTCTCACACACCCTCAACACTTAAAGTCTTCCCATCCCCTGAAACTGGTTGCTTTGTCACTTCAAATATTTAAAATATTCCTTAAAATTCTTTATAATAAATATTTAAGCATTTCAGTTACAGACTTCTCCACCAATTATTTTTTTTTTCCTCTCTTCTACCAAGCTAGAACTACTACCTAAACCTCACTGGAATTCAAAAAGACTTTTATTCTTCTAGAACTGTGTTTGGCAGTTTTGCTCATTGTTAAACTACATTTGCCAAGCTCTGAAACACTTACTTTATATACTATTGCTGGAAACAGCCATTTCTTTGTGACATCTACTTTTACACTGGGATATAGCAAGAATTTATGTGGAGCAAACTTAAGCAGTCTGAACCATTACCTCCATCTTCCCAGGCTTTATTTTTGCAGTACCCTGTGCTGCAAGGCAGCAATGGGCTATTCCCCCACCCCATTACACAGATGGCCAGTTGATATTTATGACTTGTTTGGTATTGCAGAGAATATTTGAGTTCAACCCAAATACTCCATGGCCCAAACTTGAAGGTGTGGTGATATTTTTAATCAAGAAATTCAAGTCCTTGAAAGGAGGTTGAAAGTAGTCAAAGCACAAAGCTTTTCTTAAAATGGATAAATTTAAATAATTGCAATATTTCAATTATTAGTCACAAGCTGCTCCCTGGAATTCAGGCATATTGGAATGACCTACTGGTCTGCAGAGTGAAAACTAATGCTGCTGAGATGGTGGTGGTAGCAGTGACGTTAGTGGTCTGGGCTGTCTTGAGTCCTGAGCTAGAGAGGTATGCATATAAAATAATCCCAAGATAAGCATGCACTATTTTAGAAGAGGTGATAAAAATTGCACTGCATACACACACATGTGCAAAAATAGCTCCCGTGGCTGGATGACCCTGCCTGTAACCAAATACCAGGCTCTTCTGATCAGCCAGTGCAAACATAACATCCTTAGCCTCCTGACCTTCCTTTAAAAATAACTTTGAAACATTTTCGTGATCTATAAAAGAACAACATAGCATCTAACACCTATGAGTTATTGATCTCTACTCTAAAATTAGGGACCTCTAACCTAGTGGCTAATATAGCACTTGAAAAATGTGTTGCCAGGTAGTATCAGAGGCTGCCTGATCTGTGGGGACTGTCACTGGTTTGCCCGCAGTAGATATTAACTGCTAATCAATTTACAAAATGACAATAAACAATTATGAATAAAAAACAGAATTAAAAATCTATGGATCCCTCTCTGAAAAATAAATATCTAAAACCTAGGAACTCCTGTGAAAACATAGCACTTGCAACCTGTTGACCCAGTCATGAAAGTGTTTAAAAATTCACATAACTCCCCTGTAACACCCCCTTTCCTGAAATTCCAGGCTGGTAACCCTGGAGGAGGTACCTTTTAACTAGGGCAAATCAGCTTTCCCTCTTGAAATATTACATGGCATCTGTCATATCATCCGATGACCTGCAAGTAATTTAAAGAAATTAATGTCTATACCTTTGAGTTTCTTTCCCTGCTGCTAAAAAAAAA
Organism: Brachypteracias leptosomus; assembly: GCA_013401335.1. Classification (NCBI taxonomy): domain Eukaryota; kingdom Metazoa; phylum Chordata; class Aves; order Coraciiformes; family Brachypteraciidae; genus Brachypteracias; species Brachypteracias leptosomus. The sequence continues at coordinate 238,633 of VYZX01025902.1, forward strand.
ATCCTCTCCATCTCTACCAGTTGCACTTATGAAATTAAGATTACTCACCTGCAAAAACTATTCCCTGTGTTTGAAGCCACAAATACTCCACACATAATTGGGCACTGAAAACTCGGAGGGGATGGAAATAGCAGCCAGTATCATATTAACTGGACTAAAACTTGAGCAATCTCCTATGGGTACTGTGAAAACCTTCCTGAATTTATAGTGCCTTAAAAATGGCAGTGGGTACAGGGAGCACCCTCTACAAAACAGACTCGTGGAGGAGTCTATCTGGAAGTGAGAAGTTGTCATTTTACATCATCTGGAACTGGAATTAGCACATATTGCTGGAGATGAGCTGTCATTTATGAAGATACCAGGGCTTGAAATACAAGGAAATGCAAGATATGAATTGTCTTCTTTCAAATCAGCTCAAAAATGTAGGAAGAAGAGAAGTGTTTCCATTAAAAAGGCACCTTTTGCTAATAGCAGAGCATCCAGACACTCACCAACCTTGCCAGACTTCATTTAGGTTTTTTCCTAAGGAGCAGATTGCTGTTTGCCTCGACAGAAATGAAGCTGCACCTCAGGATCATTACCTGCTTTATCATAAACAGAGGGGGGGGTTGATCATCAGTTTGCACAAGGTTGCTTTGTCCCTGGAGTTAGGTCTCCCTGTTGCTTGTCCTTTGCAAACACCAAGAAACAGGAGGTGCTGTTTCAGGTGGGCCTTGCCTCTTTTCCAGAAGACTTTGACGACCTCTCCATTACTGCATCCAGCCCAAAACTCCCCAGGCAAAGTGGAAACTCTGTGTGGCCCTATGTCATTTGTGGTTTGGATGCGGGTTGTTGCTGTCAGACTCACTGTCCCCTCTCACTCCCATATCCATGTGCTCCATGCAGGCTTCTATGCCTGTTCCAGTGCTCCTGGCCCATATTTTGGCCTCATGGGAATTCTTACAAACACTTCACTCACAAGGTTGCAGCAGCTTTAACTTAGCATTAAATAACTGAGCAGGAGAGGACGAGGAAAACTTCCTGATTTAAATTAAACACCTTCCTTTGCTCCCCAAGCCTGCATTGTGCCAGCCAAGACACGTGCATAGAAAGCAGACTCCTCAGGACAGGAGCCATCTTAGTGACTTCTTCATGGTAGAGATTTAACCACTGTGCTATTAAGCAGAGAGAACAAGAATGTTGGCATCAGGCACGATATGATTTGGTCAATAATGTACTACCTGCTCTTGAAGATGAACAACAGTCCAGCTTTACAACCAGAGAATGACACCTCTCCACATCCCATTATCCTCCTGAAATCTGATACCAATTTACAGCCCAAGGCAAAAGGAAAAAAGTCAACCTCCAGATTTACAGATCCTAACACAACAGGGCTCTGACCTTGGTAAGGGTCCCTAGAGCCTGCTACTTTCATACAGCTAATAATTTAATAAAAGCTGCCTACAACTGCCTATTTTTTGCCTCCAGAAGCAGTTGGAGAAACCAATGGCTTCTGTAACTTTTTCCCCCCTTTTTTTCCTTTCTATTGGATAACAGCCTTTTGGCAGAACAGAGACATGGGATGGGATTTTCACCAGGATCATGACCCAGAGCTGATCAAAGAAGAGAAACGGGAAGAAGTGGAGGAAGAGATCAGAGTGCAGGTATGCTTACAATAGTAAGAGGACACTAATAATGTGCATTGCCTGTATATATTTCTCTATAACTGTAAGAACTGGCCCTAGCATAGACCTCACCTCCTCCCAGAGCCCCTGCTATCCATTCTTTGCTTTAACACTTGTTTAGCTGAACATTTGTTTGAGGTGTGGTGGCAGAACAGAAGATTTACAAAGATTCAACTGTGTTTGGATAGGTTGATGAATTGATGCAACAGAAGCTGGAGAATCTCAAGCTGGCTGTGGATGGAGAGAAGAGTGGCAAACAGAAAAAAGGAAGAAAGAGTGAAAAGGTAAGAGCAGCAAGTTGGGAGAATTCAGAGTAAATCTCAATTCCCTGCCCAGACACAGTGGTCTCACAAATACCAGTATCAAAATGTCCACCCTAAACATTTACTGAACCTCAAGTCAGAATCATTTAAAAAAATCTATTCACCTGTAGCTTTTTTTCCCTTTAGCTATTATTATTCCTTAACCTTTATAAATATTGCTCAGGACAAGTTGAATCATTCTAGAGGAATCATTACAAGGTAGATCAGATTTTCAAGAGGGATACACACCCTCATGAAGTCCTCTAATCCAGTCAAACAGCAAAATCCAAGCAATCCCTCTCTTTAAGGTGACAGGCTCATATTGATAGTGTCTTCCAAGGAAGGGTGCCAGCAAGTTTTCCAGCTGCTGGCTGTTTTTTCCTCTAAATGACTGGTTAATGTCTTTCAAAACTCTACACCCAAACCCACCCACTTTGAATGTTTTGGTGTAACCTTTCATTTATCTATAACAACACATAGCTCACATACAGCCAGGTACACATTATATTACCACTATTGAAGGGTTTGGGAACTTGCAATTCAAGTTTATTTAAGCACATTAAATAGGTTGAAGACGTGCATTATTTTTCCTGTGTGCTCCCCACTGAAACACAGCACACATCATGCTCACATCTAGTTTCACAGCATTTACCATACACAGAATTCCACAGCTCATGGTTCTCTGAATTCCTTACCCAAGCATTTAAACTATAGATCATGTCAGTGCAAAATAACTCAAAACTTACAGACCCTGCCATTCTATCAGCAGATCCACTTAAAACCCCCAGGGCAAACAGCCAGCTCTAATCCCATGCTGTATTTCATTTCTATAATCCTGTTAGCATGCAAATACTTGCTGTTGCTGTACTTCTCCTCAAATTATCTTTAAAAACACTCTTTCACCTAACAAACGTGCAGGGGCAATTTAATAATACAAGGCTGGAGCCCCTCTGACAACTGATACCAATTGGATGGCTAAACCTCTTTCAAAAATAGGGGGGCTTAAGATCTACAGAGAAAATATTGCAACAATCTTCCCAAAGTTGTCATGGGCAGATGCATTTAGATCAACTGGTTGAAACTACTTCCAAAAGTCACCCTGGAATTACAAAGCTGTATGTTAGAGCTTGGGGTTTAATTTTTCTTTGTCCTTCAATATAGTTTTGGGTGGAGGGAGGTTATTGAACTTTTGTTTTCCCAAGTTGTGCCAGTAGCCTGAGAGAATGACAGGGAGGGAAGAGGGGAAAGAAGTAGTAATTAAATAATACGTGTTCCCTAAAGACTTTATCTGGAGAAAAAAAAAAAAGTCCTATTTTAAGGGTGGGGATTGAAGGGACATATCCAGTTTTAGTCAAAATACATCTTCTCTACGCAAAACTATTTGAAATATCCAGTTGGCATTGGCACAGGATTGTCCTAATTAGTATTTGCATAAATATCTCAGTCCATAAACCAGCAGAGTGTTTGCATACCAGTATACACAGACTTCAGATCTGCTTTATGAAAATCTGGCCTATGTAACAAAAATAATCTGAGCTGGAAAGTTTTGGAAGCTTATTAAATTTATTATTCAGCAAAAATCCTCTAGTTTTTTTAATATATGTCTTATCACATCCTAGGTCCCATATGTCTCCCCTTCAACTGTGCAACGTGAAATAACCATGGGTTTGGATTCTCATTGTGGCCTTGAACACATCTGGTTCATGATGTATAACATTTTTCCCCCCCAAAAGGGATATTCTGGAAACAAAACAAAACATTCTAGGAGAATTCAGTGTTCTTTAGGGAAATCAAACCTTTTTTCTGCACTGTCAGTAGGGAATGGGCAACAAGGGTAATGTCTTTAAGTGAACTCTTAGAATTGGAATTTGCTGTCTAGGGGCAAGTTAGCCAAATTCACAATGCCACATGTAGCCATCCCCTCTGTTATAAGGGGTTATTTCTCCTGCTTTCTTTGCAGGAAAACACCACAATAGAAGTAGGGGTTATTTTGTTGTCTCAGAATAGTCACTACCCAGGGGTGGATGTCATCTGCCTCTTCAAATTCACCTTAGGATATGTAGTTTACCACTTAAAAAAATTCTGTGAAGTCCATATTAAAAAAAAAAATAAAATCTACCTGACCCACAGGAAATAATTTGAGTTTAACACCCTGTTTCAAAGTCCTTTTTGTGGAATTCAGTGAGGACGTTTTGGAATTAGACTCTAAATGGAAAGTATAAGGAAGCTAATTGCTCCCAGTCAGTGTTTCAGATGGCTCAGGTCTTAGATAAACAAAATTTAACAGCTCCAGGCATACCCACCAGCCACTCCTTTAATTCCACACACTGTACTTTCTAGGTTGAACTTTATCACTGACTCCCAAACCTTCAAATACCATTCAATGCTAAAAGAATCACAGAATTGTTTAGGTTGGAAAAGGCCTTTAAGATCACAATGTTCAACCATTAACCTGAGTCTACTAAGTCCACTGATAGACCGTGTCCCTCAGCACCACCATCTACACAACTTTTAAACACTTCCAGGGATAGTGATTCAACTGCAGCTTGTTCCAGTGCTTGACAACCTTTTCAGTGAAGGAAAAAAAAATAATCTGACACTTCAACCCTACCAAGAATTGCTCTTATTGCCCCTGAAGATAAAAAAAGCACATTATGCCACCTTTGTGGAAGAATCACCTTGGATGGAAAGGCAAATTGCTCTTCTCATTACAAATGGGTCTGGTCTGGAAATAGCTACATTAGATTGTACCTAATATGCAACAAGCACCCTGCTGTCACTTGATGCACAGATCCTGTGCCTCTAACCATGTAGGAAGCATCTCACCCCACAGACTGTCCCCCTGTTATTTGTCCTTACAGTCCAACATTCACAGGGTAGAGAGCACAAATGTCCTTGCTAAGAGACATGCTATGCTGGGCTCTGATTGCTCCAGATAGCTCCTGATCTGATGACTGTCACAGGAGAGGGGATGAGGATACAACTGAAACAAAGAAATGTGGTTCAGCTCTGCTGCATTTTTCTTTGCTATGCACAGTGGCAGCTTGTCACCTGCCCAGACGTGGATCAGCAAGCTGGGATTGTAAACACCAGTGCAAAAAAAGGCAGAGGAAAGATCTGAAGGGAGAATGTGGCATTGATGTCTAGGAAAGCTGGCAAAGATGTCAGTGTCCCCACCCAGCCTAGAGGAGTCTCTTATAAGGAATGCAAAGTGAAAGAGAAAGGACCAACATTTTCCATACTACTTGATTTCTAAAAAGTTGGTGGCATCCTTGTGCCAGCACAAACTTTTTAGTGAAATGTTGTTCTGAGTCCACCCCTCTCTGCTGACAGCACAAGCTTCTGATTTGGGTGGCTCAACACAGCCCACCAGCTTTGCAAATATTTCTCCCAGATAGATGCCACACACCCAATCATAGTACCCAGAGGGCTTAGCAGCCAAGGGTGTTTCACTTGGGAATCCACAGCCAAGTAAACCACCACAGCCTGACCCTTCTTTAAACTGCCCTTCCACCCAACATAAGAGCAGACAGATCAGCTCTCTGCAGCTCCCAACCTGGAAGTTACATTTAAGTGCTTATCAGGGTGCTTTTTATCAAGCCCATTGTGCTGCTTTTCCTGCTCTGCTCCCCAAAGGATTCGTTTCCCATCCAACTACAGGTAAAGCAACCCATTGCCAGTGAACACACCCACATGGACACAAAGGCATGGCCAGAATTCAGCAAAAAAAAAAAACCCAGAAAGAGAAGACTTGGGGGCCTAAGTGTGTAAAAGTTGCTTCTGAAATAAGCCTTGGTGGCATCTCAACACAACTTTGGTTATCCCTTTTTGATGCAGCAAAGATCCACGAGAGGTTAATTATGGCAATGGCTATGACAAGAATATTGACATCAGTCTAAAGATTTGATAAAAGCAAAGTGAATAAGGCCAGGAGACAGGCTGGGCCAGAGTTAGCCTGGGTTTGGGGATGCTGATTCACAATCCCTGTTGGATTTTCTGTTGCTGATGGGGATTAACACCCAGAACTCTCAGGCGGCTGTGGGAGCTGTAACTGCTTTGGGTGCTGAGGCTAAATCCAACAGGGATTACAGAGCAGAGCCCCTCATTAAAAGAGCTTAATAATCAGTGGGGACATCTTTGAGGACTTTTTCACTATCTTGGCATAGCCAGAAAAGACTTCTCAACCCAGAGGAGATGCGATTCTGCATTTGCTCAGCCTTCCATCCAAGGAATCCACTCAAACATTTCAGACTGCTGCTTATTTCCCTGTCATTTCCCTCACACCACAGGAGCACTCTCGTTGCTTTTCCACATGCTTGGTGGCAGTAGCCATGGACAGCTGGTGGCAGCAGGACTTGTCTGATCACAGCCAAAGGGTGACACAGATCCTGTCGTTTCAACGTGGAACGCTTCCCTCAATGAGACATTTTGGCTGCCCTTTCCCTTCTGGTGCCAGAGACAGATTCTGCTCTGGAATCTGGTCTGAAATCAGGGCCGTGTTTGCTCGTAGCAACCTCTGAGCTACTCAAAACATTTTCATGAGCCCACACAGTAAGATGAGATGCCACACTGAGCATGGAAGACAGTCTTCTGTCATCTGCCAACTAATAGTTAATGCAGTTCACTACATGTGACTTATCAAAGCAGAAAATAGCCTAGTAAATGGATGGCTACACAGGAGCTAGACTGACATTTCAGAGAGAGAAACAAGGAGATTTCCATTATAAATGATCAGCATGTTCACATTCATTAAACACTATCATTTCCTAAATAAAAGCAGTTCCCAAGAAGACATTTTGGAGGAAAGCCATTGTCTACAATTCATATTTCCCCTTATCGCATCTCAGCCTCTGCCAAATTTCCCATAAATGCTGGTGTTAATTAGGAAAACACATTTTTCCCCTGCATAGTTCATTTCTGTTTTGCTCTTGAGTTACTTTATTGGTGAAGCTGCCTTGAGGACAATACCAGTTGGCCAGTAAATTCAGCATATGCTTAGTGTCTTTCCATAGGTAGAAATGAGCTTTCCTTCCCAGTCAGACTCCACGATATGCAATTTCTGGCTTGCTGGAAGAAAAGTTAGAGGCAAAGCTGGAGGAACACCAAAAAAAACCTGCTGACAGCCTCAGTATTTCCTCAGTTGTTAAAACAGCATGGCACAGGCTTTGTTCTCCCCATTCCTTCCCTTTAAAACGAAACCCCACTGGCACATTCTAATGAGTATTCACTGCCCAGCTTGTTTATGTAAAGAAGCCTGAGGTGTAGTTCTGCAGATACAGAGTTGTTTGCATTATTCTAATCCAAAACTCAAAGCCATCACCTTTTTCCCATTTAGCTTATCCGTAGAGTTCTGTGTTTAATTTACATTTTCCTCTAGATTATCTTTGTTGCACTATAAACAGTAACAGGTGATTGAACCACAGGTTATTTACCTTGCGGCTGTCCTTGAAAACTTAAAATTGATATTTCTGAACACTGCTGACCCATTCTAGGAAAAAAAAACCCTAAACCAGCATTTTCCAGATAATTGGATAGGACTTTTTAACTCAACAACATAGCCCCTAGAGCTCTGCAGAAATATTCACTATTAAAAAAAATAAACTACATGACAGTATTCCCAGGAAAGCAAACAAACTTTTGGAAAGAATAAGCTGCCTTGATCCACTAAGCATTTAAACACACACTTAAATTTAAGCCCTTAAAGAAATCCCATGGTGTACAAATGTCACTGGGTAAATAATTCCACTGAAGTGATTCGAAAGTGCTTTGCAGAACTTAAGTGTAGACACCAGTGGTGGGCACTAACATGGATTAAGGATGCTCTCTTCACTCCTAATTATCCCTAACTATATTTATGACTTCTGAGCTGTAATTAATGGAGGGGCTTGACATTATTGATTCACATTTTCCTTATGTTTTGCATGTTTTGGGGGGTTTTTTTACAGTATGTAAACAAACTAGTCACACAAGTCAAAATCCTCCCATAGTGAAAGTGTGGTGACAATATCAAGAACAGGTCATGTTTTTCTGACCTCTTTGAGCCTCTTCCCTGAGGCATTAGGAATGAGAAGGCAAAAGGATGTCTAATGGTTACAAGGCTAGCCAGAGACTCACAAGGGTTGATTTCAGGTCCTGGTCCAGCTTTAAGCACCTCATGTGACCCCTCAGGGAAGCTGCTTATATGTTTTACCCCAAGGTGAAAAGAATAGAAACAGTCTCTACAGCAGCTACTTGGACCCCACACCCTTTTCCTTCCTGCTTCCCTCTTGGGAAAGGGACATACCCACTCAACTACAGAGTTGTGCTCCAAAAAGGAAGGAAATAAAAGTTTTCCTTTGGAGCAAATGACCCCAGGATTCTTTTGAATGCAACCTCCACTGGAAGGAGCAGGACTGGTCACTCTGGGGAAGTGACAGTTGAAGGTCAGGTGCATGTACTTGTATTCTAGGACACAGCAGCCACCATGTTCCTTCATGCAGAGTCAAGTTCAAGAGCACCTGCCACAGGATCTTCATAAAACTTGTAGGCTGGAAAACTCCTCAGCCCAGGGGTGCTTCACCTCTCCCGTGCCTTGGTGAGGCACCTCTAAATCATAGAATGGTTTGGGTTGGAAGGGACCTTTCAAGGTCATCTAGTCCAACCCTGCTGCAGTGAGCAGGGACATCTGCAACTAGAACAAGTTGCTCAGAGCCCCGTCCAACCTCATCTGGAATGTTTCCAGGGATGGGGCATCTACCACCTCCCTGAGCAATCTGGGCCAGTGTCTCACCACACTCAGCATAAAAAAAAAAATAATAATTAAAATCTTCCTTTCCCTCAGGTCATATTCAAGGATATGATTTTTCCCATGAGGTTCCTTCAGTAACAAGGGCCACGTTCAAGCATTGAAACATTTGCTGTTCTGGCCCTCACTTTGCTTCCTTACATTCAAAGATCTATCATTGTACTAAGGTCACTAATTCCTGCCTTGGTTTTGTGGTCCTCAGGCAAAAAAGGCAACGAGGAAAAAGATACCTGAGATGGAAGAAGATCTAACTCCTGACAGGTAAAGAGAGGACCTGTTTACCTGAGATTCAGACTATGAAACTGCCTACCTCTTTGCATTAGATATACTGTCAATCCTTTTAGTTTTGAATTCTAAGAGAAGCATCTCAACACTGCCATGCTTACCACCACCAGGAGCCCTACCATGCATAAACCTCTTTACTAACAGCTATAAATATCCATAAAAGCCTAGATAATTAAAAAAACCCCAAATTTTTAGACTTGAAGCATGTACACTTCAGCTAAAACCTTTTTTACATTCCCAGTGAAGGCCACAACCTTCCCACTGCCCCTTCCTGATGGCTTCACAGCACCACAAATAACAGGGCAGCAAAACACAGCTTCAATGCTACACAGCACAGACTTTGTTTCCCCCCCCATCTTCAGCAACACACACAAATTAAGATCCCCCATTTTGCAACCACACAGCACTAGGGCCAGTCTCCATTAGCTTCAGTCAGGTTAATTCCAGCATGCAAAGCTCAGCCTAGGCAGGTTATTGACTCCATTTGCCTCTTTCCCATCCTCTCTTGCAGGTGCAGAAGCACCTGGTAGTTTTGTTGACTGTCAGATTTTCCATCCTAGCTGAAGCCTGATAAGGGAGGCTGCAAACAGGCTCCTGTACTCCATAAATCACCCTTCATGTCTGAGGTATAATCTACATGTCATAAATCAGCCTTATTTCTCAGTAAGAGTTCTGGCAGACCCAGCAATTTCCAGCGTACCCTTGCTCTTTTAAGCACCCTTAATTTTATTTGGAGGATCTGAGAGGATTTCTTCTTTTGACATTATATATTCAGTGAGCTCATGACACATTCATGGGTAATCCAGCCGTTTTTTAACCTGGATACATTACACAGACACCTACACAAAGATGTCACAGCTGGGACCTGCTGACCCAGCAGCAGGGCAGGAGCAGACACAACTTCCAAGAGGGTAGGACTGGAGAACATCATGGACTCAAACACAGGAAGCAGCACATGGAATTCACCCCTCAAATCCACTTGTGCAAGACATGCACAGGAAGACCTGGACTAGCTCGTTTGGGTGCTAGCACTACACAGTCAGTCAGTGATCTCTTTACCTGCTTTACAATAAAACAACCTCTCCAAGCAAATATTTAAAATACACGTGTCATGGATTATAACAGAGCACGACCTCTCTTACAAGAGCAGCTCCAGAGTCTAACAAGGATGCATGTGCTCTGTGCTTTTAAAATTACCCTCGCTCATTCCTGCCTCTTTAAATATAAACTTAATGTAACATACAGCCATTTAAGATCACAGGCTTTTTAGTAGCTGGCTTTTAATCAGAGCTAATGCAGCATTTTGGCTCCATGCTTTGCTCTTCCTTGCTGAGGAAGCACTTCAGAAATAACCAAGAGAAGCTCAGGTTCACCTCTGGTTTGGCACAGTGGAGGGGCACAGGGGGCTTTACCTAAAGTAGAACTCATGCTCCCAACAGAACTGTCAGTTTGGTCCCATTTTCTACCTTCTGCTTGTTCTATGGTGCATACTCAACACAAAGTCACTGAGAATGAAAGCAAGAGTCAGGGTAGCAAAATCAATGCCCCTGAAGGTGTGTTAATTTTTGTGGTTGCTTATAACTGCTCTATACTAATTATACCACTAGCACTGCATAAACATAAAGCTTCCCAGCTGAAATGGAAAGAGGCTGCAGACCTCAAATTATAGATGTAGTTTTGTTCACCAGCTGAGCTACTATTAAATATTTTTATTGTAGCCATACCAGAGCAACCCAAATAAGGCAGATTGCAAAGATAAAAGAGCTCAGATGTTGAAGGAAGAGGGTGGGAAAAGTGCACATACAGCAAAAGATCTAAAAAGAATCATAGAATGGTTTGAGTTGGAAAAGACCTTAAAGATTATCTAGTTCCAACCATCCTGCCATGGGCAGGGACACCTCCCACTAGACCAGTTTGCACAAAGCCCCATCCAGCTTGCCTTGAACACACTCAGGGATGGAGCATCCACAACTTCAGGGCAACTTGTTCCCATGTCTCACCACCCTCAGAGTAAAGAACTTCCTAATTTCTAATCTAAATCTCCCCTCCTTCAGTTTGAAGCCATTACCCCTCATCTTAGCACTACAAGCCCTTGTAAAAAGTCCCTCCCCAGCTTTCTTGTAGGCCACCTTCAGATACTGGAAGGCTGGAGGAGTCTCCCTGGAGACTTCTCTTCTCCAGGCTGAACAACAACTCAAATCAATACAACAAGAATTTCCAATAAGCTTATTCATTTTGTGTAATCCTTGAAGCCATCTGAAGAACCTAGTGTCAAAAGTGTTGTTGAAATTAATACTTAGATAGAACTCCAGAAGGGTGAGTGTGGAGAACATCCACACCAATAGGAAAATGGATCCAAATATAAGTGGATTAAATCTTCAGTTACTGGGAGCTATTTCCAGCCACTAATGGAGATAGGAAGAAACTGTTCCACTGAAGAAGTTATGCCCATTTCCAGTGTAATTTTCCCCCTCCAGTCTTTCTTTGGCCAGCACGACCCTAACACTGCAGTAGGTGGACCACTGTTTGCTCCAATGGATTCATTCCCAGCATGTTCCTGACAAGATAAGCTGTCTGTTGCAAACAGAATAAATTCCAAGAAGAATTAATGAATTACTCCTAATTGGAGAGCTAAGTGAATAGGTATAGCAGTGTTAGGATTGCTATTATTGTATAATTTAAAAATAATTTCCCAGTAATTGATATTAATGAATGAGTCTATTACACAAGTCATAACTGATCTTGCATCACCTGGAAATGGGTAATGGGACTGGTGTGAGGGGGAACCATGCAGTGTGTGAGGTAATAAACGAGATTCCTTGCTACATAATGCAGAAAAGGGTAATTATTGATTTCATATCACAGTAATCACCTTTACCTCTGAGCTACAAAATACATTTATAAAGCTGAGGAAACGTAAATAACTCTCGAGCTTGTGCAGTTGCTGAAGGATTGAGCTTTTTCTTACAGCACCCTGGAATTTCTGAGTGATGTCTCTTGTCCGTAGGACCATCGATTCTCTGTACAGGGAACTAGTGGAAAAGGAATTGCTAATAAAAGCCAAGATGGTGAATCTCTCCGATTATGTTGGTAAAGTACACATTTTACAGCTCAAATGATGTTTAATCTGACCAATCTCCACCATTTACTGTTCACTGACCCCTGTTTCCAGTCAGAAGTGAGTTCAAGAGTGATTTCACTTTCAGGACTTTCAAAGTTGAATTATCTAAAGCCACACATGCAAATCGAGGCTGTTCCTGCAGGGTGCTCAGTACCTTTCACTTCTGCTACTGAAACCAGGACCTGGTCTTTTAAGATGGTGCTCAGCTCCAAATACTAACACCTGGAATGTTTTTGGATGTCACAAGCCACTCTGAGGTGGAACCAGGACATCCTTTACAGAGCACTGGCAAAACAGTGCAAGTCTGTCAGGCTGGGGGTCATAATCCAGCCACAATATTTCCCAAGAGAACAGCAAAAACCATATGTTCAGCAGAGAAGACTCACCCCCTTACCTCCACCTCCCTGAGTGCCCAGGAACTCTGAGCAGTGCTTTGAGGCATATCTGGCCCTTAATTTGAGTCAGACACATCTCTGCCTAGTTCTGCATTTCAGAGCCCTCTTGCCCAGTCTGGTACCTGCAGCTGCAGTCACACATGCTTGCCTGTGCTCTACAGAGGAAAAGAAAAAAAACCACTTGCAGGCTGCACAGGGGTCTGACATCATCTCCAAGAGCATTTGGTGACATAAAATAAAATCACAGCAACCTGAGAAAAAAAACAACCCACCAAACCCCAAAATTCAGTTGTCGCAAAGGCCACCGTTATTGGAACGCACAGACATCCAGAAGCCACAATGCCACTGCCTGGTGGTGCAGTATGTATCCAAGCCAGAAGAGCTAGATTCTTATACATCTGTGTTACATAAACTCTTAGAAGCAGCAATTATTGCCTTCAGAGTCTTTTCCCACTCTGTTGAGGGCTGAATTAGCAAATATTCCATCCATTTTATGTTCATTAAAGACTATTAAGTAAAGACATGGAAGATTTTCATCATTCCTTCATCCACCATCAAGGTCGCTTTTGTCCAACAAACATTCCCTAGCACAGATGTTTTTAAAGCACATCTTAGCCAGGGGATAATAATTAGCAGCTGGTAACATCAAAGTTGGAAGCAGGCTGAGATGATTTTGGGCCACCTTCCCTTGACCCTGAGGTTTGAAGCCTTGGCTCCTCTGCAGCCTAGAGGGACACAAGGGCTGCTCCAAGTTACAGAAATATTCACTTCCCAGCAGCAGGGCATCCTGGGCATAGAGGTGCAGAGCTCAGCAATGGGCACCTGGCTGCCTACACCCATGCCAGGTCCCCCATGTGTCCCAGCATCAATGCTGGCCCACACAGACCAGCAGCGAGGAGATGGCTCAGACTGTCAGAGCCAGCTCTTCCCCACTCAAAACTCAATCATGCTCCTTGAGCTGCCCAGAACAAGAGACAGAAGGTATTTAAAGCTGGCCTAGGATCTGGAACTAGGTTTTTTTTTCAATCCCAAAAAACCTCCCTTTAAGGGTCCAAGGACAAAGCCTGCAGAAAAATAAGTCCTCATCTGCTCAGCTCTTACAGGGCTGAAGTCTAAGGAAGGTCATTGACTCCCAGTTCCTGGGAAAAGGACAAAGACTGGAAGAGTGCTACCCAGTGAGGAAAGGCACTGAAATGTTCCCCCCTCTATGACAAACTGACATCACCGAACTAATTTTCTTGGTGACCTTATCTAAATTAGTCAGAGAATATCCACTGTGATTTATGTTCAGCTGCAATTAAACCCTTTGATGCCTTCTAATTAAATCTGTGAAGATTAATTCCTATCCAGTTCTTTTGATTTCTCCTTAAATAAAAGATAAAACCTGAAATGAATTTTATTCTTCAGAGGGGAGGGGGCAGTTGCACCAGGGCTTATCTGCCTTTTTACCCCCAAATTACAGCTCCATTTTCTCTCTTAACCATCACTAATTTACCCTGGCTCTGGAGAGCTCTAGTGCTCTCCCTTTTTACCTTCAATAAAAGATAATTTACTGTTATTTTTCAATAATATTCACCGTAACGACATCTGATTTATGCTAAGGAAATAATCATTGACTACATCATTAGAAGTCACAACCAGTTTTCCTGCTTGTGGCCCATCCTTCTGGATCTTTGTTCTCTAGCATGTCTTGTATATGGGCTTTGACAGGGCAGGCAACATGATTATGGCTCTGTAACAAGAGCTAAGGCAAGATTAGATCCTTTCAGTTCATGTCAGGGATTTTTTTCCTGGTTTTTTTCTTGGGTTGTTTTGTGTAGAGGCATTTATTTGTTGGCTTGGGGTTTTTTTTTAACAAAAAGGTGAACTGCAAAGCAAAGAGCCCCACCAAACCAGGCAAATGTCTAACCCAATGAGAAGCCCAGATGTGATGCAGCCAGGGGAAAGCTTGTTAAAATACCTTCCCTCCCTTCTGGAAATCCTTTTGATAGAGCGTGGTTCACTGGGATTCCAGCCCTGCAAAATCCCAAATCTAGAAATCCGTTGCCAGCACTGTGATTTATGGTGCTGCTAATGACTCTTCTCCACAAAAAGTTTCTTTAAAAGGTTTCTGGAGACTGACTGCTCTGCTGAATACCTTCCACAGTCTGGAAGGGAAAGCCCACAGCGTGTTTGACTTCATTTTCCTTTGCGGTTCACCTTTCAGATTTCTCAGGGCCACATTCCAGAGCAATATTGCCCCATTTGAGTCCCTGTCCCTCGGCAGTCCCGGCTTTGCCGCGAACACATTCTATCACTATTCTCTGGTAGTTTTTCATGACTTGGAGTTATGCATTTTATAACAATGCAGTATCACGTTGATTAAGCCCCTGCTTCCTCCCTACAGGAGAGTACAACTACCTGGGGAGCACACTCCGCCAGGTAGACGTGGAGCCAGTGCCCTCTCTGGCAGATGTCAGGCAGCTCATAGCTCTGTATGGAGTGTTGCCATTAGGTAAGAGCACAGCAGCAATTACTGGAGGGCAGGACACAATGGCTTTGCTTGCTGTCAGTGCCCTGCCTTTTTACTGGCTTTGACAGGGCTTGATTAATCGTAATCTAGAGCATTTTGCAGTATAATTGTTTTTCAATTAAGTCTTCTGAGTGGAGACCGTATCATTTTAATAGTGCATAAAGGAGCTTGCACATGCTATTGTCAGGTATTGCCTTTCCATACCGTCCCTGTTTGCATGTTAACAGTTTGTGAATGGCAGCACATAAAAGGAAATCACTTGGGAAAGATAATAGCTAAAACAAGCTCCAGTGATCAAAATTAATCAAGTTAAGGGAAGGGCTAAGGTTGCAATTTACCTTTTACAAGCTGGCTAATGTTACTCAGCACTAAACAATGCAATCATTTAAGGAATTAGTCTGAATATATTTGGTACATCAGAGAGAACAATTTTAAATGCCCTTGCAGTTTTAATGCCAGACTTGGCCAGTTTCTAACAAGGGTTGTTTGCTTTTAATGTAAAATCTACCCTGTATTTTACTCAGAAATGGCATCAAGCCAAACTCTAGTGATTGCAAGAAGTGCCTGTCTCAGGGGCCTCTGCTCATACTTCACTTGCATCCTTTTCCACAGGTTTCGGGGAGATTTTTAACTAGGCATATCCTCCCCCAGGCTGTGTCACTGTCTGCTGATCCCCTTTATAGGGTAGAAGAGCTGACATCTCCTTGCCTCCCTTTCTGGCAAATGGAGCAAAGCTGACACGGAGCTTCTGCTTTTCCCTCCCCTCTGCACACCTTCCAGAAAGAGCAGTGCTCAGGCTGTTCTGTACATACATTCCCCGTGGCTTTCATCAGGCATCTCCTGGCTTGTCCTCTCACCAGAGCAGGCTCAGTGTGCTTTAAGAGCTTGGTGTTATAGTGTACAAGTCTGCTTCGTTCAGGTTTCAGGTAGAGAAGGGTGCTCCTGAACTCTGAAGAGTCAGGTTAAAAACCAGGGTGCTGGCAGCACCCTTTTCTTCAATCCAGATGGAGCTCTTCCCACCTAAAACTCAGCTGGTTTTGGGTAAACCCTCAGGGGTTGGCTGCAAGTTTGACCACAGTCAGCTGAGAGAGCTCAGCAGTTATCCCTGACTGCAGTGTGGTATTTCACAGATCAGATAACTCCTCCAAGGTTGTGTTTTAACACCATCTCATCTGGTGAAATCAAGCCTCAACACACTACCCCCCCCCCCTCAAGGAAAGAAAACCCATAAGTTTTCTGCCATTTACACAGTTGGCTAAAAATGTAGGAATCTAGACCCTGGACTAAAGTTTTGCAATAGCAGTTTGAAAAATGCCTTTGATTAAAATTAAAAAAAAAAAAAAAAAGATGAGCCAAAAAAAGGCACAGGAATGGTTTCACCTTCTGGATGATATGTTATGGATGACATTTTACTTAATTGGTCTCAGAACCCGTTAATCATTATATAATTGTGTATGTGTAGAAGTGAAAGTTTCTCAAAATAGTCACCTGGTGGCAAGGAAAGCTCCAGCCTCAATAGCACTAAGAAAATTATAAGCGGCTGAAAGGAGAAATAATAGTAGAAGATATACTTCATCTTTAACCACAGAGGAGTCTGCTGCTCCCCTCATAATAAATCTGTGTGTAATAATAATAGATTGGTATGGAACGACCAAATATTAATAAAGCCTGGGTGGCTGACAACTTCACTACATCCTGCACAGCGCTGGAATAATGGCATTCATCTTAGCCCTCAGTCCCCTGTCATTTATTTGGGAGGTTAAACCATTAGGACACAGATAGGCAGCCTGATTGGATTTGGGTTTAAATCTCATTCTTCCATAGCTGTCCCACTGATCCCAGAGAACTTCTCCAGGCTAAGCCATAGGCTTCTTCCACAGCCCATCACCTTTGGGGTTGGTTTCCTCCACAAGTCCCATAATCTGATAGGCACCAGTCTCAAAAGAAGTATCAGATGCTCACGCAGGTTTTTCAGATCTGACTTTGTAACAGCCACCACCAATGACACAGGACATTTTAAGGCATTGAAGCAGTGATGTCACTGGACTACCAGTGGGTACGGATAAAGCATTTGACATTTCCTGCTACTTCTATCTCTGGAGGTTCACCTGAGCCTAATTCATACTGTGACAGAGCTGCAGGAAAGACAAGTTTTATCACCATCAGCCAACTAAATCTCTCTCTGTGGTTCAGTTTTCACAACACAGACACTTCTGCTAGGCTTTCCCAGGTGATGGAGCACATTTCTTACAGCCCAACATGAATCTACCTGGAGCAACCATGGAGACAGATTTAGAAATGCTGAGCAGTCATTGCTACCAGCAGAGCAAGTGAAGCATAGCAAGCCTGGCATTTGAATTTGCTCGCATGAATTAAATGAAAGGAACACAAAAGGATCTTCCTCCTCCTAGCAGATATATTGTACCTGCTCTGCAATGTGCCCAAAGAGAGGAAACAAAGCTGGGGAAGGGTCTAGAGCACAAGTCTTGTGAGGAGCAGCTGAGGGACCTGGGGTTGTTGAGCCTGGAGTAAAGGAGGCTCAGGGGAGACCTTCTCACTCTCACCAACTCCCTGAAAGAAACCATATCATAGAATCATTTAGTTGGGAGAGACCTTTAAGATCAAGTCCAATCATTAACCCAGCACTGCCAGGTCACCACTAAACCATGTCCCTCAGCACCACAGCTACACAGCTTTTCAATTCCTCTGGAGATAGGGACTCCACCGCAGCCGTGGGCAGCCTGTTAAGGTGGGGGTCCATCTCTTCTCCCAAGGATCAAGCAATAAGACACAAGGAAACGGCCTCAAGTTGAGTTAGGTTGGACATTAGGAAAAATTTCTTCCCCAAAAGGGTTGTTGAGGCCCGGGCCAGGCTGCCCAGGGCAGTGGTGGAGTCCCCATCCCTGGCGGGATTGAAAAGCCAGGTAGCTGTGGTGCTGAGGGACATGGTTCAGTGGTGACCTGGCAGTGCTGGGTTAACAGTTGGACTTGATGATCTTTTGGAACCTAAATGATTCTATGATTCTGTGCAGCTGCCACGCTCAGGACTGGGGAGTAACCTTGGCTCCTCTGCAGATAAAGCTAACACCACCCTCAACAGGCACACGTAGAGGGTATAACAGCAGTGAAAGATTTTGGAGCAGAGCTAAAGTGACAGTCAGAGTCTCCATTGCTCATTGAACAGCAATAACATTTCAGAGGAAAAATCACCCCAAAAAGGGAGGTGCACGCAGAAGTTAGAGAGAAAATAAAACACATGGTAACATCTGGTTTCAAAATCACTGACAAACGCAGCTCCAACAGATTGTCCCATTAGTTTGTCTTCTCTGAAAAGAGGGAAGCTGGAAATCATCATTTCAGACAGCCAGAGGAAGGAATCCTGCTAGTCCTGTGTGCAACGTGAATCTCTGCTCTTACCCCACTGCAGAAAGCAAGGACCTGCTCTGACAACAAATGCAAAGCTTAAAGCTACAGGCACACGTCTGCCTCTGCCTGAGAGATGAGGGAAAGAAGTTGTCCCTGTGCAAAGCACCAGGCCAGTCTCTGCACGGAGCCACCAGCAGGAGTTCACCTCAGGGCTCTTATCTTGTGCCCATCCTCAAAAATTTACCAAAGAATTTTGGCTCACGTAGATTTAGAGCCCATCAGAAGGTACAAATAAGGGTGGTTGAGTTTTGCTACAAACAAGGATGTTAAGTCAAACGTGCCATAGTCACAGCACTGGTTACCACGGAATGGTAGGGGTTGGAAGGGACCTCTGGAGATCATCTCATCCAACCCCCCTGCTAAAGCAGGGTCACCCAGAGCTGGTTGCCCAGGATCATGTCCAGGTGGGTTTGGAATCTCTCCAGAGGAGGCTCCACAACTCAACCTGTGACCCTCTGGCACCCTCACAGGAAAGAAGTTTTTCCTCCTGTTCAGATGGAACCTCCTGGGTTCCAGTTGGTGCCTGTTGCCCTTGTTCTGTCTCTGCACACCACGATACAGAATTGAACTCACGAGCACTTCTGCCACATTAAGGAAACAATGAATTCGTGTTATAAATTATTTACAGACAAAAGGAAGAATCATTCTATTACTTTTATTGCAGATTTAAATGAAAGCAGTAAAAGCCCATCTGACTTTTTACAGGTTCCCAAACCGTCCATGAGAAGGCTCCTTTGGTGAAAGCCTTGTTACTAGCTGGCCCTGCTGGTGTTGGAAAGAAAATGTTGGTCCATGCCATCTGCACTGAAACAGGAGCCAACCTCTTCAACTTATCAGCTTCCAACATCACTGGGAAATATCCAGGCAAGAACGGCCTGCAAATGATGCTTCACACAGTCCTCAAGGTAGGGTGCTTTGGGTACCCTTCTCTACAAAGTTGGTTCAGCTCACCACAAACAAAAAGGGAATGGGATTGTAGCTCCTCCATATGGGGGATATACCAGCCAAGGCACTCAAGGTCCAAAGTACTGCCAGCCCAATTTCAAATTTCCTCCCTGCTTTCAAGTTTACAAACCCACTTGTTGATGTGGTTTAGGCTGGACATGATGAAAGATGTGTGCACCGCTGTAGAAGATTCCATGTCCCTTCAGCAAGCACTCTTAGTAACCATCTTTTTCACATTAACATTTCTGCAAGCTTTATGTTACCTTGAATATTAAAAGCATCATAGATAGAGAAAATTCCGCTCTCTTTTCTATATGCATCAGCCAGGAATGCTTGTCATGCAGCATTTAATCAAGTACTAGACTAGGGGTGGTCAAAAATGTCCTCTCTGGGACTGTTGCTGTAAAACAACTCTTCCCTGTACTGCTCTGTTTACCTCTCAGCAAGCTTTTCAAAAGAGGGAATCCTAGTTCAGGATGACATTAACAGAAATGTATGAGAAGGCTGGAAAAGAAAGGAGGCATATGAACTGTGAAGAACATATCCCAAATCCTCTTCAGAAAAAAAGACACTATCCTGGCAGGATTTCTTCCACATTCTAAGGCCACAGTGATTCTGCTCAGGAAGGAAGCTGGTAAACATCTCCAGAGACAAAATACTCTTAGTAGGAAAAAAATACAGCCCATACACTAGGAAAAAGCCAAATGCAATATTCTCCCAGTGCCAGAGACCTGCTAAAAGACTGAATTCAAATTGGCTTTGCCTGGGATGTGTCAGCTGTATTTTATTAAACCCAGTATTACAGCAGGTTTTGTGACAGGTGCCTCCATCCCCAGGAAAGGCAGGTTTCAGAGTTCAAAGCAAAGCAATCCCCAAGGAGCTCATTTCTTGCTGGCCAGAGCAGTGCAGAAGGCAAAGTGGCGGAGCTGTGATCACGCACCTTTGATGCAGTAACACTAACCCTGGGTCTAGCACTGCCTGACACAAGCTAGTGCCATTAGACTGAGCCAATACTCCCTCTCCTCCCTCCACTCTGCACATTTCACCCTTCTCCACTCAGTTCCTCTGCCCTCATCAGTAGCAGAGCACACGTCAGGCTGCAGGCACAGCACACACCATCCTTCCCAGCGTTCAGTCCCTGCTAGAGCACAAGGCCTTTAAGTGCCAGAGAAAGGAGGGCAGCCTTTGTACTCCTAGAAGAGGTGCCAGCTGAAGAGATTAAGGGGTTTGGTTTTAATAGATGTGCATATATAATATATACAGTAACTGAAACATACATAAAATGTATGTGCATATCTATACACATTAAATATTTAAGTACATACACACATTAAGCATGTGTACAGAAGTGTAGATATAGGTATGTCTAGAGCACAAGTCTTGTGAGGAGCAGCTGAGGGACCCGGGGTTGTTTAGCTTGGAGAAAAGGAGGCTCAGGGGAGACCTTCTTGCTCTCAACAACTCCCTGGAAGGAGGTTGGAGACAGGTGCGAGGATTGGTCTCTTCTCTTGAGGAACAAGCAATAGGACAAGAGAAAATGGCCTCAAATTGTGCCAGGGGAGGTTTAGGCTGGACATTAAGAAAAATGTCTTCCCCCAAAGGGCTGTCAAGGCCTGTCCCAGGCTGCCCAAGGTAGTGGTGGAGTCCCCATCACTGGAGGGGTTTAAAAGCCATGGAGATGTGGTGCTGAGGTTTAGTGATGACCTGGCAGAGCTGGGTTAATGGTTGGACTTCATGGTCTTAAAGGTCTCTTCCAACTGAAATGATTCTGTGGTTCTGATAGTGGATGGGAGTTATGGATGTTGTAAAGAAGCAGTAACCAATGGCAGGACAAATGGAGTGGGTGGTTGTAGCAGGGACTTGAGAGTTCTCAGAGGCAGAGAAAATGAGGCACATTTAGCATTGTCAAGACCAAAAAAAAAGAGGGATTGTAACTGCAGAGGTGAGAGCCTGTGTGGATGAAGGATTGCTTCCAGCCTGGCTCTGAGAACCTGTAGAATCTGGGTTAAGATCATCAGCAGGTGGGACAAATCAGTGATTGAGCCATTGGGACTGAATGTGGCAGGGAGAGGTCAACCAACCAAAGGAATAAAAGTTGCACAGAGTTGAGTTGAATGATGCTAGGACAGGCTGGGGCTATGTCAATATGAGTTTGTACAGAAATGAGCATGCAGATGATGTATCTCTTGGAAAGAGAGACCCTGTGCTGTGCCCTCTGCTCTGTTCAAGGAGCAGAGTTTGAAGCAGTGCTGCTGTTGTCATTGGAACAAGTCACCTTTTGATAAGCAAATGCCTGGACAGCCCTTACTCCATGTCATTGACTACAAGCAACTTCCATCCCCGTAACTCTCAGAGGTTCACCAAAGTGTCATTGCTGCTTTTGTAAGAGCTACAGTAGAGAAATAAGCTTGGATCACTCCCCATAGTTCTGAGGGAGGTGTTGGATAGTGTTTCCATTCGTTCTTAAGTAATGTGGAAAAATGTAAGTGTTTTACTATAGAATTATAACATTGTCCAACTGTTAACCCAGCACTGCCAAGTCCACTACTAAGCCATGTCCCTCAGCACCACATCTCCACAGCTTTTCAGTCTCTCCAGGGATGGGGACTCCACCACTGCCCTGGGCAGCTTGGCCCAGACCTTGACAACACTTTCAGGGAAGAAATCGTTCCTTCAGGCCATTTCCTCTTGTCCTATCACTCATTCCTTCAGAGAAGAGACCAACTCCCACTTCACTTCAACCTCCTTTCAGGGAGTTAGAGAGCAGGAAGGTCTCCCCTGAACCTCCTTTTCTCCGGGTTAAACACCCCCAGTTCCCTCAGCCACTCATTGTAGGACCTGAGATGGAATAACTCCAAGCAACAGTACAATAAGGTCCAAATGCTGGTTTCAGGGCTTCCTGGGATAACACAGAGAACAGAGCCAGACTTTTTGCAGAGGTGCACAGCTACAGGACAAAAGGCAATGGGCACAAGTGGCAGCAAGGAAAATTGTTTAGATGTGAGGGAAAAAGTTTCACAAGGAAGAGAAGGGTAAGGAATCTTTTCTATCCTGATTTTCAGCCTGTTACCCAGGCTGAAGCCAACACACTGAAAACAAACTCCTTGACAAAATTAAGCTGAACACTGGTATTTCCCTCCCCAATTTATTTTTTTTCACCATGGTAAAAAAAAGTCTGGTGTAAACATACTTGGATTATTGCAAGGCTGCCATACACAGCAGCACATGCAGCAGACAAGCCATGAAAGCAAATAGTATCTTGCAGATGACTTAAGGTATTTAATATTCACTGACACACCATAGCACACCTTGTTTGAGTGCCTTGCATGCAGATGATCACTGAAAAAATTCCCCTTTTCTCCATAATCAGACACTTCTGCTCAGTTTTTTTTTTTTGCAAACAACAACTGTGTCATCAAGCAGGTTTTCTGCTCCAGCTTTCCAGAGGGGCCTTTACACAGAGTTAGTCAAGCAGAATACAGACCTTCCACTCACACTTGTGCACGAATGACAGGAAACATGACAGCTCTTTTTCTGTTATCTTATGATCCATGTAACCATCATTAAACACCAAGATTTAGTAAATAAGAATTAATGGTGCTCTGTGATAAAGGTGAAGTAACCTTGCACTTCCGATTGCCTATCACATCTGCAAACAACAGAGTTGCTGTAATGAAAGGAAACTCTGGAAAGCATAAAATGACCATTAGGAAGCTTTCTGTCCATAACCAAGTGTTGGCTGCTGGCAGTTGTTTCATGGGAGACACCCTAAACAAGTTAATAACATAGGGAAAAAAAAATTAAACTTTAATTTGTTGCAGATGCAAGAGCCAAATTCTTTTTTTTCCCCCTCCCTTATTTCAGGGAGGAGTCTTGCAAGAGACATACCAGCCCTGATCCAAAAAGAGAGGCTTGTGTGTTACTCAAAGCAGGCATTTTAAATGTCATACCACGGAAATGACTTCTCATACCAGAACAGGAAAACACCAACATTTCAATCTGCCTGTTCAAGGGAAATGTAAGGAAGATTAATATTGAATAGGAAAATGATTGAAAGAAGCTGCAAACGCCAAGTGTGAGCATTTGTGCTCCCCAGAAAGCCCCAGCAAAGCCTGCCAGGGCAGCTCTGCTTCAGAGTGAAAAGGATCTGTCTCTAATATAAAAGTGCTTCCCAGCAGTCCCCAAAACAAAACTCATCCTTCGAGTGTGAACCAGAACATGCTGGAATATTTCAATTAAGCCACATTTTCCACGTACTGAGCCAGCCTGAACTCAGAGCTCTCTGCCAGCTTGTACCAACCCATACAAGCTTGGCTCTGACGTATTCCCATCAAGGCACAGAACACTGCTGCAGTGCAGCAGCTTTATCTTTTTATATATATATATATCTATCTCTTATCAATGCTTAGCAATATCTAAAGGGCCCACGGGGGTCAAGAGGATGGGGCCAGACTCTTTTCAGTGGTGCCCAGTGACAGGACAAGGGGCAACGAGCACAAACTGGAACCCAGGAGGTTCCATCTGAACAGGAGGAAAATATTCCTTCCTGTGAGGGTGCCAGAGTCTGGCCCAGGCTGCCCAGAGAGGTTGTGGAGTCTCCTTCTCTGGAGAGATTCCAAACACACCTGGATGCGATCCTGGGCAACCTGCTCTGGGTGACCCCAGGGAGGCTGGATGAGATGATCCCCAGAGGTGCCTTCCAATCCCCATCATTCTGTGATATAAAATATGCAAAGGAGGATATTGAAGGATGCATGGAAACAAAGAGAAATGCAGAAAGGATGGAGGAGAGAGGGCAGTGTGCCTGACTCTGTGACACAAGCACAAAAATGCAGGTAGTTCATAAGGCTGAACTCCAAGGCAATAAAAATGACAAGCACTGGCCTTCCATTAGCAACCATAAGGCAACCATCAGGTTAATCACTACCAGAGTGAGACAACCCCTCTATGGGTCCTTTACCAGGGCCGCAGGAGCACACAGAAAGCACATTGTACAAAGAGCCACACATGGGAAAATGTTATTAGTGCAACACTGACCAGGCTAAAAGGTTGGGAGAGAGGTGGCCAGGAGGAAATACCAGTGGAGAAGCCATGTGTGCTTCTGTGCTTGTGTGCTCTACTGAGCAAGGAGTTGAGTTTCTGCAGCTTGCTGCTCTGCATTTCAACACCATCACAGTTGGGGGACTCTTATCAGGCTATCTGGTTATGCTGTTTAGCAAGTCAGAGGTGACGATAAAGTCTTATACCAAAGAAGAAATATGCTGGAGTTGATTTAAGATTAAATGATAGAATCCCAGCGTTCAGAGGTTTAAATTTTTTTCCACTGAATCAGGTTCATTTGTAACTACTGCTGCATTATCCCTTCAGACAAGTCATTTTTCTGGCAGCCTGAAGAACCAGGTACACTTTAGCTTAGTGCATTGCCACAAGTCAGGGAGATGTTGGGGTGAAGGTTGGACTTGATGATCCTAGAGATCTTTTCCAACCTTAAGGATTCTTCTAAGCCTGTTTATTTAGCATTTCTGTGCCACACAAGGCTCTTCCATTACAGCTGAAGTTTGGGAATAGTGCAGTCAGCCTTTCTTCCAGGCATCCCAGGGCAATTCTGTTCTCTTGGTGCAGTGCAGCCTGTTAGAAGCATAGAGCCTTGAAGTGTTAAATATCACCAGTACTCAACTATACACTTATTTCTGTGTTACTGTGCTACTCTGATGACAAAAAATGCTGTTGGAAGACAGTTGTTAGGCAACAGCTATAAATAACCAGAGCACAGAAGCATCATCACTGTAACACTGGAATATTTGCCTGGTCAGATAAGGTCTAATCACAGGTTTCAGCATCTTGCTGCTTTGAAGCATTTCTCTGAACATAGACTAGAGAATTGAACAGTTTTCAGCTACAACTTGAGCTCCCAGAAATTCTTCATCTTGGGCCTTTAAAAAAAATTCCCTCAAATCCTTTAAGTTTGGAGGAGCTTTGTGTCCATGTGCCCTGCAAGAATCAGGTTTCTGTATTTCCAAGCATAGCAATTTAACTGTTAAACTCTGGCTCTCAAGTTTGAAACGTTTAACCCAAGGCTTTCAAAAGTGCTGTTTGATCTCTGATGAATGTTGACAGACAGCAGGTTGAGAAGGTTTTTTTCTCATCACAGTTTTCCTGAAGAACAAATCAAGCCCCCATGACCCATTCAAGTGCTGGGTGCGGGATTAGAAGGGTTAAGGAGCCATCTGCTGGCAGCTCCCACAAATTGTTGAATGCAGCAAAGCCAATAAAATTTCAATTACAAATTAATTATGTACAGTGCATTTAATTATCCATGGATTCAAACTGTCCATGGATAATTCAAATGAAGCACTTTCACGGGGGATATACAGCCTGCTACGTATCTGCCAACAATTTAAATTAGATGCCGATGGATTCTGGGTGTCTGATCTGGCTTTAAAAAAAGGAACAGCCAGCCCCAAACATGGTGTGTGTTGATTTTGGTTGTATTAATGCATATCAATGCCAGAAGAATACATGCAAGCCACTTTACACATTTAGATCATTGCCTCCAAACAGAAAGTACAGGAAAGTGTCTCTTTAAGAAAGGGACAGAATTAAGGTTATTGATTGTATTTCCACTTACTCAGTGGGGAAATAAAGGGGACAAAAAAGATGCCAGGTGTGCTAACAGTGAGCATTCTTCCTTAAAAGTTAAAATTCAATTATAGTCTGATTTAAAACTTAAGGCTCCATTTTAGAGGGCTGCTAAAACCACCGAAGTCATCTGTGAGCCAAATGGGGAAGATCAGCACCTCCCTGACTGCGGTGCCCCGCTGAAAGGACAACATGGTTCCCTTTGAAGTATACAAGCAGAGTTCAACCATTGCCAACAGCTTTTATAGCTTCTGTAACCTCCCCCACCCTTATTTCCCCCTGTCACATCCCACTGCAGCATCAGAGACACAGGTATGGAGGAGACATCGCAGAAGAGCTTCACAGCTCTTCAGACTTCGTATAGCTTGAAAAGCAACAATGCCAGGAGATGATTATTCTTACAAAGCAGATGCACAGCACCTCTTTGGTCATAAACACGAGTGAAGTGGGGAGAAAGCACCACAACAGCAGATCCCACAGCAACGGAGTCTAGCAGGGTGGTAACACATGCACACACAGTCTGTAAGCTTGAGTAGACAGCATGACACCAGCCCCATCTTCACTCAGGCTTCAAGGGGAACAGGCTTCCACTGCCTCATCTCCCTCCTGACGTCCTCTCCAGGCACACACAGAGCAGGAGTGAAAAATGGTTGTTCTCTTATGTTTCAGAAGGTAAAAGTCACCATCAAAAACATCAGAAAGACCCAGCTGATAATGCCTTCATTAGCAGAACCACATTCAGTAAGGGTCTGAGTCAGAGTTTCCACATCACAGTAGACTTCATAGTGGGTACATGAAATGCAAATGCAGTTCTTTAAGAAGCTGTAGGTTTCTTCCAGCAATTTAAACAACCACCTACATTTTTCTTTCCAAGACTTAATTACACAGAAGAGCATCACTTAACCCATCTCTGCTATATGACCAGGCTGCCACATTACTCTTCTTTCACCACTTGTCTCTAAGCCTGTTTACAGACATCCAGGAGCTAACCAAAGTCACCTGCAAGTGCAAATCAGCCAGACTGAGTTACATTTTCTGCAAGTGTCTGAGCCCTTGACTAGTAGGATACTCAGCAGAAAAATCCCTGAGTCTAAGGCTGCTGCACAGCTCAGTTCCCTGAAAACCACAAGCTCGCCTTCACAGGGTGGGTGCAGGCTTAGGAATATGCCAAACATACATCTGAAAATAGATAGGAGATAGATAAAAAAGCCTGTGGCCTTCAAATGGCAGATATTATTGCTGTACAATTTTAATCTGTCATTTCATCCCAGCTTGTGCACTCGATACACTGCAATACTGAAGTTATCCCTCAAGTTGTATCCACAGATAAACATTCACATAGCCACCTAGGTCCACGCATCAGTTTCTGCAGGATTTTCATATATATTTCATGATAGGATATTTTCAGCATTAATAATGAGGATTTTAAAAACAACCATTGGCAATCCTGCCTCCCAACAAAGGAAAATGCTCAATTTCCCTTCTATGAAACTGTTCTGAGCTTGGAGGTACCACTCAACATATTCAAGGACTGATGAGTTGTGGCAAATAAAGCTCCACATGCCAAAGGCAGCGTTGTTTCCACTTTACCCCCATTAGCAGCACAGCAAACATGTTTAACAGCCCTCATCTACTATTCTTTTCCCCTCTCCTCAACCCATTTCCACTGTACAGACACACACACACACACACGTGCTTGGTGCTTTTGAAACACATCCATAAAAAATGAACCACGGTGCTTTGAAGAAAGATGCTTGTGACTTAGTAGTTGTGCTGCCCTGGCTGTCAGTCAGACACTGAGCTTGTGATGTATACAACCTATTGATTTTTGTAAGCTCCCTTCCTGGAAGCAGCAATTTCAACCAGGGGGAAACAACAAAAAAAAGCAGGACAGAAGGAAGCTGTCTCTCCCGTTACCCATCGACTCCTCGAGCCACCACTTTTGTTGCTGAGCAAACTAGTGCAGCTCCAAGAGCTGCTGGAAAGTGATTAAAATTTGGCAGCAGAATGTCTAAACCACTGGCGTTTCTATAGCAATAGGGAGAGTGCAAGATGTGAAAAAGCCTGTAGCATTGCTGCCATCCTGCTGTGAACCAGAGGTATAGTGCCTCTGACTTTGGAGCTGGAAAGCCCATTTCAATAGACACCCTCCCCTTCAAATTTAGCAGGTTCCATTTTAATTCTCGAGCTAAGGGCAAATTAAATGCTGGTTTGTAAGCCAGAGTATTGCTCATCAGCCTGTTTTGCTTAGAGATCAGTAGTCCTGTTTCTCCTGCAATAGCCATGTCTTGCCTGTCTCCCCATCTGTGTTGCCCTCAGAAAAGGAGGGATGGATCCTACAGGCAAGGACAGCCAGTCTAAAGCTGACAGTGGTCTGTTTGCCATTGAAATCCAAGTCCAGGCTTCCTTTTGCAGGACTGAATTTGGGCTGAGAAATGAAAGATAAGCGTAGCAAAGTGATCCAATTTGGGTCAGGCTCTTAGTATTAGATTCCTAACTAGAAATGGTTTAATTTGCCAAGGCTGCTGAGCAGAGCCAGTGCTATCCAATTGTGGAAAAAAAAATAAACCAGGCTAATTTTAACTGTGGAAATACAGAATCAAAAAGCATAATTATAGGCGCCCAGGTATGAAATTGTGGCCATTTTAATCAACTTCTTGCCTTCTCTCCCCCATTTTCTCTTAGGTGGCTAAGCAATTGCAGCCTTCAGTCGTGTGGATTGGAGACACAGAAAAAATATTTTCTAAAGCAGCGCCAAAGGCTGGAGAAAAGGTGAGATGCTCCTTTTCTATTCCAGTGCAGATAATTTCTCCCGTTGCATTACAGCTGACACAAAGGAACAAGGTGTATTTCTTAGCTTAGCACATACCAGTATGACCAGACCTGCCAAAGCTTGCTTGATAATAGCTTCTCTCACTAACTTTTTCTTCTGTTAAGAGTCTTGTGACTTCTTAAGAGCCCCCAAGAGGTCACATTTCTTTCCCACACACCTATACTTGCTTTATTTAAAAATAGTCCAGTCACTGCTCATCAGTGCACTGAAAAGTAGAAGAAAATAATGGAGAATTTCAAACTATGAGGCAAGAAACTAAAAGTTAAGATGAGCTTAAATTGTTCAGCTCTATTAATTTGAGAAATTGGATGGAGCCAAAGTGAACAATAAAGTAACAAGGACAAATTTCCACTGTGAAAACAAAGAGCCTATGTTAAATAGTTATGTTTACAGATTATTTTCTCTGGGCTCCCAGGAGTCCTATTGCCATTGCTTCCATTCCTTCCTCCCTTGTGCAGCTTCCCCACTAGAAAGAAAATTAAAACACTACCCAACAGGCACAGCAGCTCAACCACCACAACAGAAAGCAATTCACCTGAAATCCTGATTAGATTCATGCTGCTTGCAAACTATTTTACTTTTAGAGCTTCATGTGAAAAATTAAACCTTTTTTCTTAAGGTGAGTCCTATGCATTTAGACCGTGGGATGGACACGAGCCTGTATTTTGGAGGGCCCATGAAGCATCACCTCAGAGAAGGCTGTTACTTCTCCAGGGGTGATGGGTGCGTGGTGGTTGATGCCCTCTAGTGGTCCCCACACCAAAAGGGGACCTTTCTCTTGGGCTCAAACCACAATAGCAAGCACAGATGGGGATAAAATTCCAGGAGCCAAGGGTAGCCTGGACTACTCATCTTTTTTCTGCTTTGATAGCCACCAATAAGGAAAAATGGTCTCCCCTTGACCACCTCAGAGTCAGGGGTATCACTTCTGCCCTCGCTATTACATCCTGAGAACTGCAGGTGTTTAACAAGAGGTGTCTTGTGTTCTTGGTGGGAGCAGAATGCTCTAGGCTTGAGATCACTCATATCCCATATAGTTGACAGCATAACCCCTCTTTGGAGCCAGAGAGCATGAGACAGGAGGGACAGGCAGTGGTAACTGGCAGTCTGGGGAGCCTGTCTTCAGAGCGTAAGGATTTTGGAGAAGTTGAGCTAAGCTCAGCCCTCAGAAGCCCAAGTGAGTGGAAGTCACTTTGCTCATCCCAGTGTGACATTTCTGACACCACGACTGAGAGCCTGGTAGAAAGAAGCCTTGAATTCTTCAAATGACCACAAGAAAAGTAGCCACTCTCCAATCCTCCATAGGGGATGCAAAGCAGTCAGACATCTATCTGCTATGATAAACCCAGTTGCCAAGGATGACATGCAAGCAGCTCGGAGTTAAACAAATAGGGGTCACCTTCACAATTCACCCATCTTCTCCAGCTCGGGTCCATGTGGTGGCCAGAATCATAACTTACCTCTTCAACAGCCCTTCTTGCTACTAATAGATTTCTTCCAAAGCAGAGGAGATATTATTAGCTCTGAGGACAGACCCCTGAAACGTGTGTGCTACGGACACACGTGGGTTTCATGAGTGTAACAGGAGCTGCTGACACAAATGCCAGGCTGGCTTAGCAGGCTTAACATGAATGGACTGTGTGTTTAACTTGGCCTGCAGTACTGGCTCAATCATTTAACAATTTAAGATTCCTCCAAGCTGAGCAATGAGCACTTGTAACCGACTATAGATCAGTGGGAATCCATTAATATCATTTGTCACCAAAAAAACCTCATGTCCTAAATGCAGGGGATAAGTCAGGACCTATTTTCACAAGTAAGAGGTGAAATAGGAGTCAGACAATTGCTTTAAAAATTCTCTGCATCTTCTGATAGAGTCAGTTTTCCCAGCAGCCCAGAAAACACCAACATCTCACTTGAGGCAACTATTCTCTTCTATCAGTAATTTCAGTGAGATGGGATTCTCTACCCCACCTCCAAATCTAAAATAACATGATAATTCTCACTTTTCTATCCGCACTGATGTCTCAAAATTCCTTAGAGAACATTTGTACATCCTTCCAATACACAAAGAGGGGAAATCTTGAAGCCTACAAGTTGCAATAGATATATAGATCTGAATAATTTAGGCAGCACGAAATCTGTTAAAAACCAAAGTAAATCCACATTTCAGTCATTGCTGTGACCAGATGTCCCTGGCAGAGCAAAGGTGGCAAGGTTGGCTAAAATTTCCAAGGTAGCTGTGTACAGCAGCTTGTTTAATCATCAGAAAAGCCAAGTTTGATACCAAAACCTTCCCAACAAGGGAATGGTAAAGTTGGGGTAAGAGCTTGTGATTTGAAGTCGTGCCCTTAGAGAGTAAACATACAATAGTATGTTTTTATGGGTGTGGACAGAGCAACTTTGTTCTTTCAAAGCAAGAGAAAAGGCCAAGACTTCTCCTTTGCTTCAGGGCAGACCTACTGGGGTCTTTTGGTCTGCCTTTCAGCAGAGGAAGGTTGCAGGACATAGTCTCTTCCTTATTGATATTAAGGAAGGCTGATCTGAAATGGAAGCTCAAGTTTCTCAGGGAGCTGCCTACTATATAGTTAAATAATAAAAATCACAAGGTGATCTAGAAAGTTTTTGAGTGAGCATTGGTGAAGGAGACCTTATTGTGGCCTTTCTGTGTTTAAAAGGGCCAATCAGAAAGATGGGGACAGACTTTAGTAGGGCCTGTTGTGACAGGTGATGGTTTTAAACTGAAAGTGGGAACTTAAACTAGAGAGCAGGAATAATTTTTTTTATGCTGAGGATGGTAAGACAGTGGCCCAGGTTGCCCAGAGAGATGGTAGAAGCCCCATCCCTGGAAACATCCTGGATGAGGTTGGATGGGGCTCTGAGCAACCTGCCCTAGCTGCAGATGTCCCTGCTTATTGCAGGGTGGTTGGACTAGATGGCCTTGAAAGGTCCCTTCCAACCCAACCCATTCCATGATTCTATGACTTGGATGTTAAGTCACAATCATTTCTGAAAAGAAGTTTCCAAGTCATTAGACTTCTCTGACTATACTAACCCAGTTATTCTCTTTATTAACAGCTTTATTAAGAGCAGAGTAACATCACAATTTGATTAAACTTCTCCAGCCAATATTCACTTGAACAGTATCAAACATAACTCTCCAATAACAGTTTTTGCTCAATACTTGTCTGTAAATAGTAGTTAAATATTTGTTCTAAAGTCAAATGGTAAATTAAAAAGAAATTAATCCCAAGTTCAAAGAGCTTGTATTCTCAGGTTTGAGCCTCAGCAAGCCAAAAATCAGAGCAAAAATTATGAAGTGCATTTTTCACATTTAAACCATGGGTAGGAGTGGGTAGACTATAACCTCCAAGAGCTGGGAAGACTCCAGACTAGGTTACAGACCCCGGCAATTTTTCTATCTGTTAAGGTTCATCAGATACACAGGTCTAAGCAACACTGGAAATCAGCATTTCCTTCTTTAAAAGAGTTGTTTCCTTCCTGCTTTTCACCAGCAGGACCAGCAAATTGAATAGTACAAGGCACTAGCACAAACCCACACGTGCATAAGCAGAAATCAAGTGTTTACTTGACTTTCAGAAGACAGAGGCTTTCTGCTTAGGTTGAGCATCTAGTCTGCTTATACTGAACTGCAACTAGACAAAAAAAAGCACAAAATCCTGTTGTATGTCTATGACTTCATCTCATTAAATGCTCAGCATTGGTAACAGCTCTTTCCTCCCTGTGTTTCGATGCATGTGCTGTAGGTGAGCCCAGAGCGGCTGGCGGTGATGCTCCCAAAATTCCTGAAGGCTCTGAAAGCCCAGGACAGAGTGCTGCTAGTGGGAACCACCACTCGGCCCTTCGATGCTAACCTCAAACCTTTCTGCAATGTCTACCAGAAAATCATCCTGATTCCCAGGCCTGACTACAGCTCAAGATTTGGCAAGTATTTCGAGTCACCCTGATAATTGCCGCTGCTTAAAAATTCCTGTTTATTGTCTGGTTGTCCTCAGAACTGGCTTTAAACTCAATTCATACCCCAGGTACATCTCAATTCCTGAAAATTCAAGTAATACTGATACAAGTGACCCCAAAGGTCCAGTAATAAAGGTGGAAGTTGAGAGAAGAGTTTAAAATACTGTTCAGCAGCGATTAACAATTTTTTCTTGAGTTTAGTGTGCTCTGACTTCAGCCCAAGCTATTTGTTCCCTGAATGAAGGATAAGATCCTATTTCAGTGCACATTTTCTATTTTAAACTTATTTTTTACATAGGGTTTGTGAATTTGTTATTCCTGCCCAGTTTCCCTACTTAAACAATAGACTTCAGGGCCTCTCCATGAACAGAACCATGCCTGGAGGACTGAGTTTTGTCACTATAAATTCCACTTCTATACTTGCAGATCATGAGAGAAATTGTAGAGGCACCCAAGATTTTCCATATCTAGTCTATCAGATGTTTACAGTGATAGATAGACCCTCCCAAAGTCTGACTAATTAATCAAGTTCCCTGTATGCTGAGACTCAAAGCTTGTAAGGAAAAATAGTGTCTTTTATTAGACTAATTTACATGGCTAGAGAAAGACAAGCTTCCAGGAATGTAAATTTGTTTCAGATTTGGTTCTGCAATAGCTTAGCGTTGACTAGGAAGAAATGCTCTAAATTAAGCTTTATAATGTTAATCAATTACAAGAAAAATGGTCGCTTGTCCACATCCTTCAGAAATGTCTGGTAAAAAGGGGTTTGTTCCCAGAGGTGGGTTTTTTTTTCCTGTGCTTTAATCACAGATATAGAATCATGGAATTGTTTTGGTTGGAAAAGAGACCTTTAAGATCATCAAACCCAACCGTTAACCCAGCACCACCAGGTCACCACTAAACCATGTCCCTCAGCACCACAGCTACACAACTTTGAAACCCCTCCAGGGATGGGGACTCCACCACTGCCCTGGGCAGCCTGGGCCAGGCCTTGACAACCCTTTTGAGAAAGACATTTTTCCTCATGTCCAACCTAAACCTACCTTGGCACATGTGAGGCCGTTTACTCTTGTTCTATCATTCATGTCCTATATTATGTGGTGTAACACACTTTCTGGGTAACTAAGGACTCTGGATGTGGTGACTCATGAGCAGAAGGTTTGAGCCCATTCAGAATGGCACCAAACACTTTGACTTAAGACTCTCAGTGGTGCACTTCTCCTGCCAGGACCTCCTAGCATGAATATCCCTACTGATCATCACTCACATCAAGAAGGCTCCCTTCATACCATTGATCTCCAACAGATCATGTCCCAGAAGAACAGAGCAGTAAGGGAAACCACATCCAGTGCAGGGACCTCACTACACAATTATACCTCGACTACAGTATAGCTCTACATAGTCACCTTATTACACAAATCATGCAACTGTATTGTGACATCCAGTTTTGTACTGCCTTTCAGGGAGGCAGCCAAGGTACTGAGATGATGCACAGTTGGGCAAGCTCAAGACAGGTTTTTACTTCCTAGCACGTCGTAAATCTCTCCCACGTTCAATAATTTTCATTGTGTGGATGGGAAATGGTCCCTAAGCAAGCTAACATGTGTTTCATGTTACATTACAGCTCTGATAAATTGCTAACAGATAAGGGACATGAATAAGACCCAGAGAAAGGAGGTGAGAGCAGCTGAATTTAGCTGTGTTCACTTCTGGGGATTCAACTGTCACATTCTGAGATTCTCACCGCTAATTTGGAGTCAAAAAAAAGGGCCAACTAAAGGGATCTCAACAGCAAACTTAAGAATGCTCCAAAAAGTTAACAGTTGACATTTTAAAGCAGATTAAACTTGTAGCTTTACTTCTTTGGCATTGTCCCATTTAAGACAGGGCCTGGCTTGTTCTTTAGTTACAATCTTCCCTGAAATTCAGTGGAAATACAATCTTGACAGTACAGAGCACTCATCATCCAATCTTGGCTATTTTCAGTGCCTGATGCCCAATTTGAGAACTAAAGAAACTTGTTTTGACAGAAAACCCACAATATAACAAATATTCATAGCCACAGTGCACAGCTACAACCCTCCCTTTTGTTACAAACCAGAATATTCTAATCTGAGCATGATGGAAACAGTCAACATACAATGGAAATCATTAAGCTGGAAGATTCACAATCCTATACTGGTTTCTTGCCATTAATCACCCGTCAAGTCAGTGCCTTGTACTACACATCATCCCACCTGCAGCACACAATAAATGGCTGCACAGGAGCAGTGCTCACTGTTGTGTGTGTCAATTCCTCTTGTATGAATTAGCCATTCAGCCAATAATTATTGAGCATGGATATAATTCAAGTGGAAGATCACAATTTGCCTGAGTGAAAAATGTGGTACAGAGCTGTCAATAGTTATGGGCACAAGTCCATAGTATTGACATTGCAATCGAAGGGAGAATAAGGCAGGTTTGCTCCATTGCACAACTGTCCCAACATCCAGTACCATTAACTTTCCACCCAGCATTTTTATACTACCTGTGAGCATTCAAACACACGATACTCAAATCACAATTGCCTGTCTCATTTGAGAACCTTTTAAATCTCTGTGCATAACACTTTTCCATATGTTTTCATATAAGGCTTTAGGGTAAAGCATGGCGAGATGTCATGAAAGTTTTAATAAGTTTCTCCAAGACAGACTGTTACTTTACATGGGATAGAACAAAAGGTGTAATTACTCCTATACATTTATTTTTGGAAGCAAAATCTCAGGCACTTCAAGCATTAAGAAAACCTTCATGTCACCAAGGTCTACAGCTAGAAGATCGAAACAGGTTCACCATTTCAAATAACAAGCAAAATGCCAATCACAGAAATTTACACCTGGCCTTTGCAACATGTGCCTGCATAGCTGGGAGCCTTTGGCTTCCAAAGTGGACATTGAGTCCCCATAGCAGGAATAACCTGTGATCAAGGTCACAGAAATAAAAACTGGCTGTTAGTGTAGGTACTTAACTCTACACACCCAAGTGGGAACATTCTGGATGGCTTCTGTGCCTGTCTATACACACAGGCCTGTTTAAGTAGTTCTTGCCATTTTTACATGTTATGTGCCCTTAACGACTTTCTGAAAAGTCCTGACTGGTAGCCAACAAATCATCAGTAGTGGTTTAAGAACAGATGTGCCTAAAGGCCTCTGTGCTACAGAAGAAGAAAAATTTGAATCTTGGCTTTCCTCACTGATATCCATTATTTTCCTCTTTCAATTTCAAAATGCAAAAATCCTGCTTTCCTTAACGCGTGTCTTTGGCATTCTCTCTTTCTGCGGGCCCTGATGAACAGTGTTATGGAAGCACATCATCCTGCAGAATGGTGGAGCCATCACCAACTTGGTGAACATCAGCTGCCTAGCAAAGGTGTCTGATGGCTACACCCAGGGACACATGGTGCAGGCAGTCCGAGCTGTTCTGAGCGAGCTCCGCCTCCTGCAGATGACCAGGAAGCCACTGAGGACCGAAGAGTTCGTGACTTCTCTGGCCACACAGGACCCAGTGTACAAAGAGGAGGAGGAAACGTTTAAGGTGACATTAAGAGCTATGTTAACTGCCTGTCTTTCATTGTCCCCTGCCATGCCCTTGCCCAGGCACATTTCATCTAGAGACCTGCTAATTCTGCTGATGGGTTGGCGCATCACTATTTGAATGATGATTTATGGCTCAACAGCACCAAACACCTATCTCCATCCCATTTGGGGAGGTTTGGCAGCCCGGGCTGCTGGACATGCCAGGCCAATGGCCATCATTACAGGCAGCAGCTCTGCACGAGCAGCACGCCTGCCACGCTGCACTGCTGAACCTTCTGCCTGCACCCAGCTCATGTTGGGCAGAGTGGCCTTCACACACACAGGGAGATTCCATACGTACCATACATTGGCCCTTTTTCTTTCAGAGCTGACATGTTCAGCAAGCCTGGCTGTGTTGCCTTGAGAGGCCAAAAAACCTGGATCTCCAGGTTGTTCCACATAGGGAACACGTTTTAAGTCCTTAAATGGTTTCAAGCAAGAATTCTCTAATAGGATTTTTCATTTCAGGATCTTAAAAAGTAGTTTCTGCCTCAAACTCCATCCCTCTTCCCACCCTCAGGGCTATAAAATCCTGAAGGCCTTTGAGATGCATTTCAAATATACAGGGATCACCCTGCAAACATCTGCTTTTTCCACATGTAGCTCAGTAATAACTCCTCTTCCTTTCCCCAGACTAGGATTATCTTTATCTAGTGGTTAATTCTGCTCTCCCTGCATTGCTTTTGGTTTTCCTATTGACGGGAACAGTTTCTCAGGTTTAAGCACAGGTCTACAATTTATTTACTGTAGTGACTTGAGCATAGCTTAGGGACAGCTGAACTAGATGGCTGAGTGCACCACAACATCTTAGCAGCTCTGACACCCCAGAATAGTGGCACAACACTTGACTAAGGCACTTCAGACCTGCTAAACACTAGTAAAATCCTTGTCTGCCAAGCAGGCAAACACTGCTGTGTACCAAGGAGCTGCAGGCAGCCCACACCAGGGCCTCCAGAGGAGATCAGACCTCTCTACTGAAGTCAAGAAACCCCAGAAAGCTTTCTCAGCCCCATATCCACCCAGACATGCTTACAAACCATCCAGTTCTCCTGGCTGAGAGGCTTCCTTTACACTCAGCCCTTTGAATCCCCCCAGGGCCTCGCACAATAAACAGGATGTGGTTTCTAACAACTTTGTCCAAGTCGTCTTCCCCTGCTAACCTCATGATAGTGCATATTTCTCCCAGCCCTGCTGAACACTTTCCAATTTCCATTTAGAACCATTTGGCTCGCTCAACATCGGCAGCATTTGTGATATTTGGCAAATTACTCTTTTTTTCCTCATGCTTCCTATCTAAACCAATATCTTTCCTCAGGGAAAGGCTAATGGTTCAGTCTTGCAGCAAAGAAAAAAAACACCCCTCCATCATTCCCAGCTCCAAGTAGTAATCCATTTGTACCCTGAAACATGAGAGCTAGTATTTAGTGCAAGTTTAACTCGAAAATATTATTCCACTTACTATAAATGTGCCTGTTTTGTACAGCACGGAGTAGGCAGGCAGCACTTCATTTTGAACACGGCTAAAATTGTACTGTCCTCAGTGTCCCATGGCAATCATTCCCTTGCATTAATTACAGCCCTTAAGAAAGTATTTCCTTTTATCTGTTTTAAATTTGTTTCCCTTAAATGTCATGGAACCTTGCCCCAGCACCTGTAATATGGCACAGGGGAAGAGGATTGTCAAAATGGCCTCGTGCATTAATTAACTCCAGTATCTCCATCTCATCTCACACAGAAGCTCCTCTTCCTGAGCCTCTAATCGTTGCCATTGCTGGACCTCTTTGGTTGCTTTGCTTTGTCCTTTTTGAAGCAGGGCAGCTAAAACCCAGTATTCAAAGTAGAGATTATATCGCTGTGATGAATCTTTGATTTCTATTCACTGGAAGCATGAATCTCCCTGTTTGACATTTATATTCTGCCAGCGTTCCAAAATGAATATAAATAATGCAGAATTTGTGATAATGTGATTTCTTCACTCAATTTACTCAAATTTCTGCCCCAATTATACAGCCACATTTTTGGAATTATAAATTGTTGCACCAGTGTGAAGGATACAAATCATTACACAGAAATAGAAGTAGTCCTAGAGGAGCACAGGGCAGTGACTGGCACAAAATACTTACAATAAGTAAGAAGACCCATACCAAAGACTGTGGACATCATTCCTCCAACAAGCAAACATGTTAACTCCAATAGGTCACTTGCTGTCAGTAACTTACATTCTCAATGCTGATGTATTATTGATAAATCTACTTCTATGTTAACCATATCTGGCTTCATTAATCCCACACAGAATCATAGAACCATTTTGGTTGGAAGAGTCCTTTGAGATCATCAAGTCCAACCATTAACCCAGCACTGCCAGGTCACCACTAAACCATGTCCCTCAGCACCACATGCACCCAGTTTTGAAACTCCTCCAGGGATGGGGACACCACCACTGCCCTGGGCAGCCTGGGCCAGGCCTTGACAACCCTTCTGGAGAAGACATTTTTTCTTCATGTCCGAACTAGACCTCCCCTGACACAACTTGAGGTCATTTCCTCTTGTCCTATCTCTTGTTCCTTGGTAGAAGAGACCAATCCCCACCTGGTTCCAACCTCCTTTCAGGGAGTTGTGGAAAGCAAGAAGGTCTCCCCTGAGCCTCCTTTTCTCCAGGCTCAACAACCCCAGGTCCCTCAGTTGCTCCTCATAAGACTTGTGCTCTAGACCCTTCACCAGCTTCACTGCCCTTCTTTGGTCATGCTCCAGCACCTCAATGTCCTTCTTGGAGTGAGGGGCCCAAAACTGAACCTAATATTCAAGATGCAGCCTCCCCAGTGCCCAGTCCAGGAGGATAATCCCTGCCCTAGCCCTGCTGGTCACACTAGTACTGGCAAGCCAGGATGCTGGTGGCCTTCTTGGCCACCTGGGCACACACTGGCTCATATCCAGCCAACTATCAACCAACACACTCAGGTTCTTTTCTGCTGGGCAGTTGCCAGCCACTCTTCCACAATCCTGTAGCAATGCATGGGGTGGTTGTGATCCACATAGCACTTCCACCAGTTCAAAGCAGCCATCTTTGCATGCCAATGGGCAGATTCATTTTGTGCATTGAAAAATATGTGCAAAGAAATGGGAAGAGAATAAGAGAACATATCACAAGCCACTCAACCCCCTCCTGCCATGTGCAGTCCTTTATCAGTGACTCGGAGTGAGCAGTGAAATGACCTCTCAAGTCTGTGTCCACTAAATAACACCCTCCACCCTACAAGCTCCCAGCAAGCTGTTGGCATGGTTTTGTTATTCTTTCCATCTCCCACTTGAGGTCTGAAGAACATTATACTACCCAAGACAACAAACCTGGGGGGGGAAATAGAATTTCTATGGCCTCATTGCCTATCTCATATGGAAGGTCAGAGGCTTTGCTTGGTTGCTAGCTACTGCTGGGAAGTCAACTCCTTCCTGAGCCAGTCACAACAACGACCTTGTTTTTCTTATCCTGCTCATGTCAAGTACCAGAAAGTCATCCCCAGACCTCATCATCCCAGGTCTGTCTGTTCTGCCTGACAAAGGAATAGCTTGGCTCAAGACCACCTTTAGGACAGCAAAATTCAATTGCCCAGGCCACTATACCCCAGAGGTTCCTCCCAAATGCTTCACATGACACCATCTAGATGTGGGTACATGATGTTGTCATCAATGGAGTCAGGGCTCTTGGAGCTCAGCTGATTCAAGCAATTGGAGCAGAGCTCACAGTGTTAGGGCTGCTAAGAAGCCAGCTGGACATTTGGCAGCTGTCAGGTGTCATTTACCTTCTGACAGCATTTAATCTGCAAGACAAGACCTCCAAATAAGGTGCCTGTCATCAACCCCTTTGTGGGATCTGGTGGAAGCCTTTAAGAAGCATGAAACCAAGAAGGACCATCTGGGGCTGGGAAAGGAACATCAAGGGGTTTTCTTCCCTATAGGCTTCCAATACAGAACAGGAAAAACATTGACCTGTTGGAGCAGGGCCAGAGGAGGCCATAAAAATGATGCAAGGGCTGGAACCCCTC
Source organism: Brachypteracias leptosomus (assembly GCA_013401335.1). Taxonomy (NCBI): domain Eukaryota; kingdom Metazoa; phylum Chordata; class Aves; order Coraciiformes; family Brachypteraciidae; genus Brachypteracias; species Brachypteracias leptosomus. Next base: position 279,171 of record VYZX01025902.1, read on the forward strand.
TGGTGTGAGGCCAGGCTGAGAGAGCTGGGGTTGTTCAGCCTGGAGAAGAGAAGGCTCCAGGAAGATCTTCTTGTAGCCTCCCATAGTTAAAGGGGGCTATAAGAAAGATGGGGACAGTTTTCCAGCAGGGCCTGTTGTGACAGGACAAGGGCTGATAGTTTTAAACCAAAAGAGAGGAGATTTAGACTAAATAGAAGACATTTTTCACACTATTGGTGGGGAGACCCTGTCCTGTATTGCCCAGAGAGGTGGTTGATGCCCCATCCCTGGAAACATTCCAGGTGAGGTTGGATGGGGCTCTGAGCAACCTGCCCTAGTTGCAGATGTCCCTGTTCACTGCAGGGAGGTTGCACTAGATGCCATTGAAAAGGTCCCTTCCAACCCAAACCAGTCTATGATTCCATGAGTACCTCTTCTCCCAGCTACTTCTCTTGCTGCTGCTTGTCTGTAACACATGCTGGGAAACTGGACAAGGCAGATTCCTTGGAGCAGCCTTACCAGGCTGAAGCTGGAGGCACTATCTTGACTGGATCTTATGGAAAAGGCAGACTTTACGGAATGCCACATGGGTAGGAAGGTTGAAGACAACAGGGGCCCAAGCAAAGGGTAAAGGAGATGCAGCAGTGGCACTACACAGTCAGAGGAAAGATTCATTCCTGGGGCAGCACATAGATGAACACAGTCAAGGAGGAAGGAGTTTTATCAATCATGTCAACACCTAGTGGGCATTTTAATCCCCGGTGTAGGCAGGACTTTGCTGGTAAAGGTTCCTGTAGATACCTATGGGGAAAGACTAACTCCTACAGACATCTGACTTTAAAGCATCACCTTCTCCTTCACTTTACATCATTTTCACATGGCCTAGAACTGCCGTGTTGACATTAGAGTCCAGGAGCTTGGCAACTTTGCAGAGCAACTGCACCCGAATCATTTACAAGTCACAGGATGGCGTGCAGGCATCTGAAATCAATAAACAGGTTTTTAATGTTCAGGGGTTATTTTGCTTCTTAAGCTCTCTCCTTGAAATAAAAAAGCCCTGTCTGGGTTGATTTGCAGAGCCATGAGAAGTACACGCTTTGTCTGTTGCCAAGTTTCAGACCAGAAGGAGTTTTGACAAGAGCTCTATACCTCAGAAATAGGGTTGATCACAGACCTTCTAAACGTTTCCATAACTATAGCAACCCAAATGGCCCAGCTAAGTATTCCTGTTAATGAGACACAGTTTGGGCAAGCAATTGCTACACTTCTTGGTTTAATAATGTTCTCAAGAGGTCTGAGGATTTCATTTCTGCTTCTCCACAAGCCAGCCAGGATATTAAGAGGTTTGGGGGGTTTTTAAGGAATGTTCCGCTGTACTAGTAAAACATTAAGTGGTTTTGGGGGTTTTGTTTAAGTTTTCATAAAACATACACATGCTTTTGGATTCTCCAGGCTTGGTATGACAAGACACCACTGGGCAAAGCACGGATCAGAGCAAAGGCAGATGGGAGGAAAACAGGAAAAGGGAAAACAAGTACTGGAAAAAGGAAAAAGTAACTTCCTCAAGAATTCTGCATCTGGCAATACCAGCCACAGCTTCTACTTTGCTGAAAATACGACGACCTTAAAGCAGACACATCAAAATAATGCCCACCAAGTTATAGGTATTCCAGGAAATACTTCCTTTAAAAAACTCATTCAGAAAAGTTTAAGAAAAAAAAAAAAATCAGATGAGACATCAATGTGACATGTAGCTCTCTGAGGATAAAGAGTTAATGACCACTGACTCACTTGAGCATTATTTATTCTACGAGATTTTTAGGGGGCAGAAGGGTTCATTACTCAGGACTGTAACATGCCATCAACTTTTAGGCTACACTCATTTATTTCAGCAAGTAACTCTCCTTAAAAATTGATGTCACGTTAATGCCTTTCATTACTCTAATATCCTATATGCTTTAGAAAGCTAACTGCTTTATATATCTGTAGGTCTAACGTGTTACAGTTCTCAATAAAACTATTACAGCTATAAAGACTGCTTTTTAATTGGGATGGATTAGAAGGCACTTAATGCAATCTACCACAAGCAGAATATTTACAGAGCCATGCAGGGACCTGCACCACTTCTCCTTCCAATGCCTTTATTGTGGACAAACCCCTACATGTGGATGTTAGCAGAAAACATTAACAAGCTGAGCAGTCAGGTGGTGACTTGGGGGATGCCCTGAGAATCTATTGTCTAACAGAAAACAATGTCCCATTACCTTGTTTTCATAAATAGCAATATATCTGTTGCTGAAAAAACACGTAGCAAACAACAGCTGAATGGCAACCTGGAATAAACCCACTGAGCTATCTAAAAGGTTGTTACACGCTGTATTAAACCCAATCCACTAAGACCTGCTTCAACTTCTTCTAAAGCCAGTCCTGCAAGCTCTGTTTAACTAGCCCCACTGGTGAAAGGTGGCCCCATCACATCCAGCCCCCATAAAAACCTGTGGGATCACAGGAGCTAGTTCTATGTGCTTGAGCAGGAAAACGTGAAGCTCTGTGGCAGGAATGTCTTCTGCACAGAAGGGCCTAAGGCACTTGGAGGCAGAGATTTCCTAGTCTCATGTTTTGAGGTAGTATCTCCCACTCCAGCTGTATTACACATACCCAGATACCAAAAATAGCAAGGGCAGGGAACTAAACCTCCTCAGAAACAACACACCAAGTAGCATCATAGAATCATTTTGGTTGGAAGAGATCATTAAAATCATTGAGTCCAACTGTTAACCCAGCACTGCCAGGTCACCACTAAATCGTGTCCCTCAGCACCACAGCTACACAGCTTTGAAACCCCTCCAGGGATGGGGACTCCACCACGGCATTCTGGTCCAGGGCTTGATAAGCCTCTGGGGCAAGGTTTTCCTAATATCTGACCTAAACCTCCTCTGGTGAAATTGGAGGCTGTTTCCTCATGTCCTATTGCTTGTTTCTTGGGAGAAGAGACCAACCTCCACCTCACTCCAACCTCCTTTCAGGGAGTTGTCAAGAGACAGACATCCCCTGATTCTCCTTTTCTCCAGGCTAAACAACCCCAGGTCTCCCAGCTGCTCCTCACAAAACTCATGTTCTAGAACCTTCACCAACTTTGTTGCCAGGCTGGAAGGTACCAGGAGAGCTACAATGTTGTAGGAAGCTACTCGTGTTTCCTCCAGCACAGACCAGGCCAATCCACCTTTGAGGAAGGGCAGGCTGAGGATGTCACAGAATCATTTAGATTGGAAAAGACCTTTAGGATGATTGAGTCCAACCATAAATCAGCATTTGTCTTGAAACAGAACCACACATACTCCATCGGTTACAATTCACTCTGAGTACAGCACTGCTCACTGCCTACTAAGACATTACTGAGAGGTCTTCTACATAAAAGGGAACAGTCACATTTTAAACATTTGTGCATCTTTCTACTATCCCAAGCCCTTCCTCCCCCTGCTTCCCCTGCTAGAAGAGAGTTCTTTGATCAAAAACATGGTGGTGACTGACATGTGGAAAACACTTTTACCTGGATGATGAGTATAGAACATGCTTTAGGATAGAAACCCTGTAGAAACACAAAAGCCCACCTAAAAACCTGCTTGAGAAGCTTCTCTAACAAAGCTTGCTGGAAAGGGTATTTTATTGAGCCTCTTTCTGCTCCTAAGAGGAAATCCCATTGGAAAAAATAGAAATGGTGAAGTCTGAACAAAAGCCCTGAAAGATTCCTACAAGCAACTAACTGCACAGGAAAAGATTGGAGCAGTCCTAGCATTGAGCACGACAGAGGGAACTGGGTGGCTCTGGTTAATAAATCAATTTTCTCCCTGAGGGAAGAATAGGCTGACATGTTCTCACATAATCACAGAATGGTGGGAGTTGGAAGGGACCTCTGGAGATCATCTCATCCCACTGCCTGCTAAAGCAGGGTCACCAAGAGCAGGTTGCCCAGGATTGTGTCCAGGCAGGTTTGGAATTGCTCCAGAGAAGGAGACTCCACAACCTCTCCGGGCAGGCTGATCCAAGCTCTGGCACCCTCCCAGGAAAGAAGTTTTTCCTTCTGTCATTATCTCCAGGCAATCCAAGCAACAGAAATGCTTGCTAGATCTCCTCTGTGCAACACCTCAGGACATTTATGGTGCTCACAAATCCTCCCCTCCAGCCATCCCAGCAGCAATCCACTGCTGGAGCCTCATCACATCCCACACAAGGCACCCTGTGAGCATGAGCTGCCAGACCCCCTGGGTTTAACCACTTGCAGTAGAGCAGCTACAAACTTTGGGTTTCCTTTATTCTTTCTTTGTAGATGCCCACGGGCAGCAGGCTGCTGGCTCCCCAAATCTGGCAGCACATCCCAATTAAAAGAAAGTACTCCCCAACTTCATCCTCAGTGAGGCTCTCCCAAAGAGGTGGCAGGGTTTGCATTCAAAACCTTGTCTCTGCTCTCATCTGCAAGACAACTAATTTGGATAATTCTGTCCTCAATCTTGCTGACAGTGGAATACTCCTCTCTGCAACAGGTTTGACAGCAGAACGTGATGTGATGAAAGGACCACATTTAAGTTGGACGTAAGCAAACCTGTTAACTAATATTTCAGCAGGTTCAATGCAGTCTCGATAGCAAAGTAACACCCTGACTGGCACCATCCATCTCCAGGGCATGACTCCGACCCCGTGAAGAGAGGATGTGTGAACATCTCACCATCCCAGGTGTACTTGGTGGGGCAGAAACCTGTAGTTTTTCTCCAGTATTCACCAGTTTATGGGGGGAAAGCAGCACTAGGGCAATTTATCCTTTAGGTGTAGCTTGCAATGGTGGTCACTTTTAGTGTAAACTGCATTTCTGTGGGTTTTTTAGCTAATGGGGATATGGAGGCCACAGCTGGTATAGCTACAAATAGCCCTGTGGGTGTGGGAGAGAGTGACAAAGAGGCAATAAAGCAGATAAACCCAGATAAACCCTCACTTTCCATTAAAGAGTCCTCCTGGGGCAGTGGAGAGGGAATAATGAGGAGCAAGTTTAATGCTGTTTATAATTATTATTAAAAGAAATGCAGCTACTTGAAAATGAAGCTGTTGCCTCAAGCAGAGCCAACGTGCAGCAATTTCATGTCAGTGGCCAAACTATTGGTGAGGGACTTTTTAGGATGTCGGGTAGCGGTAGGACTAGGGGGAATGGGGTAAAACTAGAGGTGGGTAGATTCAGCTTAGACATTAGGAAGAAGCTCTTGCCCATGAGGGTGGGGAGACTGGAACAGGTTGCCCAGAGAGGTGGTGGAAGCCCCATCCCTGGAAATGTTTAAGGCCAGGCTGGATGGGGCTCTGAGTAACCTGCTCTAGTGGGGGGTGTTGCTGTCCATGGCAGGGGGGTTGGAGCTAGATGATCTTTAAGGTCCCTTCCAACCCTGATGATTCTATGATTCTATTCAATTAGGTGGCCCTGGCTGGATCTCCAACACTCGTCCCTCTGTTCCTCTCACAAGGAACCCCACCAGAGATGCTCCTCCACCAGGCCTGGGCAGAGCAGCTCCAGCCAGAGATGGCAGGGAGCAGTACCAGGCTGCTCTGCCTCCCAGTGTGGTGGTGGGAGGTAATCCAGCAGCACCAGCAAAGTTGAGCAAAGAAGCTGTCATGCTCATTTATATATGTAAGTGATCTAGAGAATTATCGGCTAAATTATTTAAATGTCCCATTACTATTAAATTACTGGGCATTCATTGTAAGAACAGTCATAATACAGTAACTAATTTGGTATTAATGTGAATGTCAGCGTTTCATTGCAGTTATTTTGTACTTCATCATAAGATAATTTACCAATAAATTAATTGGCTTAATTGCTTCCTCCAAACCCAGGAGAACTACATATGACATGACTTCTTAAAAATGTTCGTGCTCATCTCCCATCTCTCTGCTTTAGCCACACCAAGTGGGAACCCCTCAGTGAAACACCTGGGGAGGAACAGTTGAGAAAGAGGGAGCAAAGTGTGAGTTCACTCTCTCAGAGGCAATAAAGTCTTGGCATAACCCTGCTCTGTGCATTTTAACATGCTTTAAATACAGCCCCTGTGGTCGTGCTTGGAGCAGGAGCCCAGGTTTCAGTGCCAGCTTTGCAGGGTCTAGGGTGATGGGCAAGGAGCACAACCCCAGCACTCCATCCAAGGCAGAGGAAGCACCTTCTTGTCCACCTCCCTGGTGTACAAATCCACCATATCACCTTTCCCTCCCTAAAATACCAATAACCTCCAATCCCCATCAACTGGGCATCAGCCAAACCAGCCAGAGCAGATAACCCCCAATCCTCATCAACCTGGCATCAGATAAACCAGCCAGCACAAAGACTCAAGCTGCAGCTGACAGACCTGCTCCAGCTGGAATTAAGTTGCTACCAATTTGCCATAAGGCAAAAAAGTGCCATAATCAGGATTTCAGGTGTGTAGTAGTTACCCAACATCAGATGAGATGTTTGCCAGCTGGTTGAAACCCTATCAATAAGCCTGGGAAATACATGCAGTTTACCATAGTGCTTGGAATAGGAGGAGTAAGAAACCAAAAGCAAGCAAAGCCTTTAAGTCATGAGATATCATCTCCAGAACTGCCCTAGAGGAACCACCAACCACGCAAGGAAGATCCCTCCAGCCTCTTTGCAGACCCCAGGCACCATTCCTGTTGGCATCCATGCAGGAGCCATGGCTACCTCTAAGGGATGCAGCCAACCAAAGGCAGCCCTGGTCATAGAACCATAGAACATTTTGGGTTGGAAGGGACCTTTAAAGGTCATCTAGTCCAACCCCTAAACCCTCTGGCTGGTCCCACAGAGCCAGGCAGGAGGGCTGCATCCTCACAGCAAGGAGGGAGAAGAAAAGGTCCTCACTAAGAAAATGCAGCAGCTGCCACCATGAAGTCACATTTCCACAATGTGCCTCGGGTATTATTAGGTCCCTGGATTATGTTGAGTACTCAGGTTATACCACTGTGGCCAAAGCCCCTTAATCAGGTGCTGTAACTCCCGTTAAAAGTGGTGCCAGCCCTTGTCTGTGATCCCTGCCAATTTTGCATGAGCTGTTTTGCCTTGCTTGATTTAGAGATGGGGTCCTTGGGGTTGTCGCTGCCTTCCTGAAAGCCACCAACTCCAGCTCTGGGATTTTACAACCAGCAACCACAGCAAGGCTCCCAGAGCTCCCACTCCTCCATTCCCCAGGAGCTTAGGAAGAGTTTACTGCTGTTGTCTTCTCCAGGAGATGGAAAAAAGTCTCCATCAAAAGCACAGTGGGTAAGGACAGATATTTTTCTCCAGTTTCTTGATTTAAATCATTTTTAATAAATTAACAAGGCTCTTTTGCAAAGCACTGGGAACAGCTTGCACCAGACTCAGTGCTTTGGCACATGCTTCTCCACCATCAGGGAGAGATCAACTCAATGCTAAATGCTGCTAAATCTTTATTTATGATAATTGACCCTGGTCCTGGGCAGCCTGCACCAAGCCAGGCTGGCAAACACTCCGGTGACTGCAGGTGGGAGCAGCCCAAGGGAATACATCTCCTTCCAGCACACCCTGGCCAGAGACGAGTCCCAAGCACGTGGTGCCCATCATGGCTTATTGTTCAAGTTGCCATCGGGATTAAAAAACAACCCGACATTTCCCAGCAAACCCCCCCCCAGATGCAGCAACACAAAGCAGAGCTGACTGTTCTATTAACTCCCATCCTGCATCAGCAATTTCCTAAAGTGTGGAAACATTATAATTGACTTTTCTGCTAGTAGCAAAATGTCATTTTTCCCTTAATACTTCCTAAGTCAGTAACGCATTTCAAAAGCCTCCAAAGCCACTACCACAATAGGACTTACAAATTAGCACATTTTTAGCTTTTCATTAAGCCTGATACTAAAAAAAAAGAAAAGTCTCATCATATTAGGGTTTCTCTCCTCATTATTGAAAGTACTGCGACTTTGGAACTTCGCACGGCAAATTATAATGCACTCAGCCTGGGTCCATTGTAAATCAGGGCTTCAAAAAGGGTATCACGTAGTCGGGCCCTCTTTAAGGACTGAAAATATTGGAGTCTATTTGAAAACGCCTTATGGAGTCTCTCACTAGCCTTGCAAATCATCACAGCACTGGGTAGAGCTTCCTTTTATTTTCTGCCTTGTGGCATCAAGCCATTTCTATACCGACCAGAACAAGGGGATTATTTCTTGCTGGGATTTTAAGAAAAAAAAATTACCCCTATACTTAAGATAACAAGCTGCATAAATCCCCAAATCATTTAGGGCTCTTGTTCAGCTTTGCACAGCATCCATGGGGCTGTTGTTGTCAAAGGAGAGGGGGGTTCTCCAGCTGGACCCCCAGCTCGATACCCTGGGATGTCCCCAGCCCACAATGCCTTTCAGAGGCTGAAACTGCCGTGGTGCAACCAAAGGCATGTGGTGCCCAAGCAGCTCCAGCTGATTCCCCAGCTCTGCACTGAAAGGCCACCACCCTGGGAGGATGCTGCAGAAAAAGGGCTGTTTCTTTTGCAGAGAAGCCCATTTTCATGTGCTGCTGCCTCTTGCAGAAGCACCAAGTGGAGCCTCGGTTGGCCTTTGGTGTTACAGCCCTTGGCCAGGGAGAGGAAGGAAAAATGTCTTTACTTTGAGGATGATAGAGCCCTAGAACAAGCTGCCCAGAGAGGTTGGGGAGTCTCCTTCTCTGAAGGGATTCCAAACCCACCTGGACACAATCCTCTGCAACATGCTCTGGGTGACCCTGCTGTAGCAGAAGACTAGATGATCCCCAAAGCTCCCTTCCAACCTCTGCCATGCTGGGATTCTCTGAAAATATTGGATGTTCCAGCATGGGGGCAGAGAGAGGCTCATACCCCACACTCCTGGACCCTCCAGAGTAGGGCACTGCCAGGCTCCAGTCCCGCCTACCCAGCAGCCTGAAGGCCAAAGGATGGAAAATGCAAACACCAAGCCCTTTCTCATTTTCCCAGTGCTCTGGAAAAACACTAAACATATCCCTAATCTCCTCTGCACAACTTCAAACAGCCCCAGCACCTCACAGTTTCCTCATAGGTAGGACACCATCATTAACCAGACAACTAAATGCACCTAGAAGCAAAAGAGGCAGAGAAGCATGAAACAAGGATGTTTGCTTCTCAGGAGGGCAGCTGCAGGCCAGCAACAAGGTCAAAAATATTTGCTAATGTCCTCTTCAAGCTCCCTTCCTTTAAATTTCTACTCTGCCTCAGTTTCCCCAACAGGGAAAATGCAACCAGTAGCAACACAAGGATTAATGGAGACACTGGGAACAAGGAACAGCAGCACTATGGCCCAAATTAAGCAACAGAGAGCAAGGACCTGGAGTGAGAAGAACCCACAAAAGAGAGCCATATACCAGCATTATAAAAAAAGCAAACACAAGGAACTCACCTTCTCTCCCTTGAAGGGTCACAGCTTCTTCATAGACAGTCAGTCTGTGGCTACCAGGAAGGAAAAGGACTGGAAGTGCTGCTTTGCCTAAGAAACCATCCAGACCCTACAGCCAGCCAACAAAACCTGAGAAACGCCAGGGCTGAGGCTTTTATCTGGCTCAGTAGATCACCTGCAAATGAGAAACCCAGTTCACCTGTTGCCTTCACAGCAGGAAAAGATGAATCAGCTGCTGCTATGGGCCATTAACAAAGCCAAAGGGGCAAGAGGGTCATTAAGCTTAAGGGACCTCAGCTGGCTCAGCTCCACTGTTTTCTCTAGTAGGTGTCCAGGGTGAAGTCCCACTGTCCACATCTCAGCTAGGTCTAGCACTGGGTAGAGCCTTTTCTAGAGGTTCCCTTCCAAAGGTGCACTTTGGGAGCAAAAATAATTTTAATGATGAGTATGCAGGTCCTGAGTGCATGGCACTAGAGGGTATGAGGGCCTCTGCAATGTCCTTGCTGCCCCATTGACCATCTCATCAAAAGAAGGAAAGGTCCTGTCATGGACAGCCATGTATGGAGCTACCACATGGGGCAGGGACAGATGTGGCAGGAGGCACAGGACCTCCTCCACCTGCAGTCCCTCCCCTGTTCTGTGGGTCTCCATTCCTCTCCATCCAACCTCTGTCCTGCCCTGGAGCCACGGTACAGTCTGGTAGGAAAGGATTGATCCTGGACTGGCTGGGGGATTTTCCCAGTTCTCCTAGATGGAAGCAGGTCACATCTGGGGTCAAATCAGCCTGCTCCATCCATCTCCAGCAGCATTTCCATCTGTGTTTCAAGGCAATAAGCTCTTGCAGGAGAGCACCAGAGGTCCTGGTTTTCAGTTCCAGGCACATCATTATCTGTCCCAGCTCCTGGTATCTGAGTCATACAAGAAGCCATCACACCTGCCCCTTCAAGGGCTCCTTAATGGAGTGGGACTTTTGGTTTCTAAGTAAAAATAACTCAAGTTCAAACTCCAGGAAGAAAAAAAGATGGAGGGGAAAGAGAATGGGCTGAAACGAGCAGGAAAACACCAAGAAAGACTATTTGGAGAGCAAGGGAAGATCAAGGAGTCAGCCATTAAGGCAGGATGGGTCAAGCCCTAGTGAAAGCTTGACAAGAGGTTAAGGGTTTGGTGCAATCCTATCCTCTCTCAGGATTAATTGGAGCAGTGAACAGACTGGAGGATTAGCAGGAGGAGAAGGAAATCATGTAAATGAGCCCTTTGGCCAGCAAACCAATAGCCCCACTCAGCATGAAGTTTGGCTGAGTTACACCCATAATTGCTCTAATTAAAGGTGCACTCACACAGATCCATCCCAAATGTTCCTGCTCAGCTCCCAAAAGCCTCTCATGGCAGGCATCTGTGGGAGGGGATGGTGGGCAAGGAGAAATGCTTAAAATGCATCAAGCCAACCTAAACTCTGAGGTTTAAGGTGCATTGGTTCAAATTCTGATGGAAGCCTACATTGGCATGGTGGCCCTTTATTGCAGCACCCTCATTAACCAAAAAACACCCAGCAGGGAGCAACCCCTCCTTTCTCAATGGTATGGGTTGGAGGGGCCACACGTGCAGGCACACCATGGTGCCACCTGATGGCCCTAAAACCTTCTCCATCCTTACATTGTCTTCTCCAGCCCACCCAGGAGATGCCTCTATCTCTGAACCCCTTGAGCGGGGTCCTGCCCTGAGCCAGCATTTCATTTTAGGCTCACAAAGCCATCCCTGCTCCATCTCCAAGATAAAGCTCCTAATTCTGGGATGCTCCTGTGACGTGCCACCCCCTGGCAGGCAGCACATCCCCCTCCACCACTAACAAAGTCTTTCTCCAAGGGGATGTTGGGGGCAGCCCAAAGCCCCGGCCCCCCACATTGCCCGCCCAAGCCACCCTCCACGTTCAGCAGGGAAACATCTCAAGGCGGGCAGGGGACGTGGGGGTGGGGGTGATGTGCTGACAGCTCACCCCCCCGGGAGCTGCTGGCGTGACGGATGGTCCAGGTGCCCCCAGAACCGGCTGCCTTGTCCCACCAAGCAGCAACCTGTAATTTCCGAGGCGGCGTTTCCAGCCCGTACCCTGCAAGTGGTGGGAAGGGGGGGGCAGGAATGAAGGCAGAGCTGAGCAGGCAAACCAGATGGTTCTCTCGTTAAAGTGCAGCTGCACCAAGGAGAGGTCGTGGCTGTAATGAATCGGGGTGAGTCCCCACTAATTAACGCTGACAAGTGAAGTTCAGATACGTCCACTGCTAAGGAATAAATCAATCCCCCAGAAAAGGATATGGCCAACAAGGGGTAGTTGAGTTTGTTCTCCTGCATCCCAGAGGGCAAGCAATTATCTCCATAACTTTCTAGGTAGGATGCACTTGGGAAACACATCTTCCGATCCATAAATACCTTCCTCCCTCCACTACGTTACACTTTCAGGTGTCAAAGGATAATTTTGCTCAGGAGCAAAACAGCACAAGATGGCATGAAACTGAGTGAAGGGCTTGAAGCTCATGGTGTCATCCAGCTCCTCTGATTCTACCTGCTGTAGCATTCTGGAGAAGAAAAACCTGTTGGATGACAGTTATGCTTCTGGCGGACATCCAGCTAGGGAATGGGATGAATCTGCTTCAGTTTGCATGAGTCTGGGGAAAAGGACTGGGGTTTGAATCCTGAGATACCCAGCACTGGATCCTCACCCCATATTCATTTATAAATCCTTTTTTAGGTGGTCAGCCTGTGAGCAGTGGTGTTGACACGTGGCACATCCAGCCCTGGTGTCTCCCATCCCAGGAGGGTGTCCTGCATTATGAATCCTACAGGGACCCTATAATCCCTTCCACCTCCTCCTCTGCAATCACATCCTCTCTCCTCCTCCTTGGGACCACAGTTCTGAGAGACGTTATTAAGGTTGGTGACATCTCCTGGGCAAGTCCCCCCAGGACAGCTGCTCTCTCACTCTTCCCCATAACATACAACCTTCTCAAAAGAAAACTGTCCCTTCTTTTCAGAAGAGTTTGTTGTGCAGGTTTCTTTTCACCATCTCCTTCATCACTGGCTGCTAAGTCCTCCCAGGTGTAACCAGGCTGGTGGGTTTTATAGCTGTCATACACAGGCAGGTGCTCATATTAGATGCTTTGGGGCATCAAAGCTTGAGGTGGGCATCAAGAAAGAAGAGTTATGTGGCAAAAGGAGCTTTCATGCAAGGAGGGACAGCCCTTGCACTGCTCACATTGAGTTAAACCCTCTTGGATACAACCCTAGAAAGATTGCCACCTAGAAATTAAGGCTTTGCCATGTGTATTTGGCCATGTACCTTCTAAGAGGAGGGGATAATTAGAGAAAGAGAAAAAAAAACAGGGAGGAACTTGAGCGCCCAAATTGCTGAAAGCTTCATGTCTGCACCCACTCATGCCACCCACCAAGACCCTTTTGCAGCTGAGAAGAGCAGATTTATCACAGTCCAGCACCTCCCTTGGCCAAAGGAGCTCTAACATTTTAGGGGAAAAGGGGGAAAAAAGGAAAAAACCCAAACACAACCTTTACAGCTCACAAACCAGCAACCTCAAGGGTGGCTGCTAAAAAAACCCCCAGTCTCCTTGCTGCCAGAGACGAGCTGCTAATTAGCAAATGCCATCACCCAGGAGGCCACGTGATGGAGGGTCAGTCTGAGCTGGGTTGCCAGGCTGGCACTCACGGTGACATTTCACGAGCACATTACTGAGGGGTTAAATAATTGGTAGGACTCCCCTTCGCCTTTAGAAGAGGATACACACCCGGATTGAATTCCCAGGGGATAATTAACACAGCTGCAATTCTTCAGCAGGGAGGGGGGAGAGGGGAAGCTGAGTATTTTTAGTTAAACTAAGAGCTATAGTTACCTTATTCCTATCATTGATGGAAAAAGGGGGGGGACACGGAGGGAGGAGCACTGCACAGCTATGAGAACTGGAGGAGGTTTTTTTATTATTATTAAATGGAATTATTTACATTTGGCAAAGAAGGGCCACTATCAACCAGCATAGCACAGCATGCCTCTCCATGTTATATAGAGCTGTTAAAGGGAAATGTTTCGGCACTATTTAAATATTATCTAATTTCCAATAAAACCCAGACAAAATCAATGCAGCCTCGGGACGAGTTTATATTTCACTGGTCGGCAGCTTTTAGCAGAGAGCTGGTCCAGCAGCAGCTCAGGTGGCTCTGCTCGTGCAATTGCATCTGCAGAAGTGTTCTGGGGGGTGCAAAGTGTGACCCCCCTCCCACCCCTGCACAGACACGTGTGTCAATCCCACCCTCTGACCCCTCACTCCGCTGCATAACTGGGCAGTGCTGTCACATGGAGCTGGTGGGGGGAGCACTGGGAATATAAACCTTGGGACAGTGTGGTGGCAGGTTGGCTGCTTGCAAGGTGACACCTGGCTCCGAGAGAGAAGATCTGACCTCCCACCTCCACGGTGCCCAGCAGGGGATGGTGCCCAAGCATCATCCGGGAGAGCTGCCCTCACGCCGCCGTCCCTCCAAGGTAGGCTTGGGCAGCCAATGGTTTATCTCAAGGCATGGTGGCCTCCTCATCCCTCCTGCCTCTCCAGCTGTGGGCACAGCAGTCCCTCCCCTCAGCTGTGGGGTGCTGGAGGGGACACAGCCATCACGGGGAGTTCCACCACTCAGACAGCTCTTTTAGGGGGCAAGAGGGGGTATAAGCATTAAATCAGTCATGGGTTGCAGACCATGCTTGAGAGCATCTGGATGAGGCAGTGCTGTGGGCTGCCAGCCCCCAGGCTCCTTTGCCTGCCCTGGAAATTTCCTTGGAAAAAAAAAAATAATGCCATTTCCCACTGCCGGAGGGCAGCTGTAAATCACAGAGGCGATGCCAGGAGCTCTCAGCACGGGCACATCTGGACTCACTGGATGTTTTAAGGCAGCCTCGCTGTTTTTTGAAGCAGCAGGGCAAGTTATTACGGGCTGAAATCTCCCCTGTGCAAGGACTAAGTTGTTATGAGGCAGCTTAACTTGGGGAACAAGCTCTCGCTGAAGTCATTTTGCTTCTCTGTATCATGTTCTTTCATGTGCCAGGAATGAGTTTCCCTCATAATGCGAAGCTGGCGCAGACAATTTAAGTCATTATTAATAGATACACTTGATCTGAGGAAGTAAAATGCTTAATGTTTTGTTAAATGAGGTGTACTCTGCAAACAGTCGTACACAGGGAGAAGGTTAAGACGCTACCCCCACGTTAGAGATTAATGAGTGTGAGGCTACTGCTAATGAAGTGCTCATCCTCACCAACGTTTGAGTCTGTGTAGGAACATCCCTGCTGAAGTAAGGACACATAAGGGTGATCCCAGGCTTAACTGGTTGTGGGATCAAGCCCTTGAATCCTCAGAGTCTCAAGGGACAGGGACCAGGATGCTGAGAGGAGAGGTGATGCACCCAAGGCTGGCAGCTGCAGGGTCCCAGCCTTCCTCCACCACCCAAAATCACTACCCAAAGCATGGTTTATAAGCAAGTGAAACCTCCATTTTCCTTTAAACCCAACTGGGGACTTCTCCCCATCTCCTGGCCAGCCCCAGGATGCTCTGTAGGTGTCCTGGCTGCCAGTTCCCTTCTGCAGTGAATCTCTCCTGTCTGTACAGCAGCGATCCCCTTAAAAACACCGAGATCTCCTTTCACCCTGACATCACTTTCCCCTCCTCGGTGGAAAAAGCACTTGACTGGGCTGGCAGGAGCTCAGGCTCATGCTTCTAGACGTGTCTATCAGCTACAAGAGGACTTTTTCTTTCTGCTCTTGCTGGCCCTGGCTATTTTTAACCCCCTCCGCCAGCACTGCTGTTAATCCTGTCATTACCGTGACCCACCAAGTGAGTGTTACATGCAAATAAACGCTGATTAAAAGGCTCATGAGAGGGGGCCACAGGGTATTTCAACACGCTCTCAGCAGCAGCTTAATGCCAGACACATACACATGCACACCCTTTGCAAAATTAGCCCACGTCTGACTGAGAAGGTCTAGAATCCCTGCTAAATATACCCGGCTCCAGGGCAGGAGGTGGTCCATGTGGTGGGAAGGAGATCCCCTTGACATGCTCCCTCCACACAAGTACATGGCAGGGTTGCTAATGAGCAGAGAAGGAAAACCAGCCAGGGCTGAGGAAACATGACCCAGGACAAGTCCCTGAGGAAAACAATCCCAGTCTGTGCTGCTCCCCAGGTCTCCAAACATTCTCCTGCACCAGCTAAGGGACCCCAGGGGATAACAGGGCTGGTTTTCATACCAAAGCAATGCTTTGAGGAGGTGGGTCTGTTGATACCAGAAAGGGGAAGGGGCATGGAGAGTCCAGAGCTGCCAGAATAGCAACAAGTGGTGAAAGAGAGAAAGACTTTGGGATCTGGAGATTCAAACCAACCAAGCAGTTTGTGGACAGCCAGCCAGGCATCAAGGCCAGCCTTGAGTCCAAGGGGAGAAAGAAAATGGGAAAGACCACCTAGGCTGACCTCAAAATAGATCCCACTGCAGATGCTGGTGAACAAGGGCTTCAAAGCTGGGGGTCCTTTACAGAGCGGGTTAACTTACACACAGATCGCAAGTAAGACCCACCAAGCTCCATTGGATGGACACATTGGTTTGTTGTGGTTTTTTTGATCCATGCTCTTCCCATTGGTGTCCAGGGCCAGAGGGCTGGATGTCACCACAGCCATGCTGAGGAAACCAACGAAGAAACCTCAGATGGTGCTTACAGCAGAGCTATATTGGCACAAGGATGCTCACGGTCACCTGCAGGAACCCAGCAAGGTTCCCACTTGCAGGAGACTACGGAGAAGGTCCCAACATTTCTTCCAGCCCTAGGTTGGCTCCACTCAGAGGGACCCACGAAGCATTTCAGCAGTCCCTCTGTGGCAAGTTGCTTTGCTATAGCTCAATGTCTTCCCGAGATCTGCTTTGATGATGTTTATTCCCCAGGAACATGGGGCTGGCAGGCTGGCGGGGGGGGGGGGGTTGTATCACCCAGAGCCTCCAAGTCACAAGATGCCGAGGTCTATTCTTGTCCCTGCCTTAGAATTCTCCTGTGACCTTGAGGAAAGGAGCCACGAGACTTGGGGCAGCTCCGCTGGCATCCATCCCTGTGCTCAAGTGGCAGCAGAGGCTGGACACTTTCTCTCTCCTATAGAAGGCATGGGTGGGGAGAGCAGCTCAAAGCCCCGGGGTGATCACACCTCTCTGACCTTCACAAAGTGCTTGGCATCCCTGCAGGGATGTGCCAACACGGCAGCCTGCATCGTATTGGCCTCTAATGTGATGTCCAGGTTTTGCCATATAGTGACCACAAGGCTGGACACAGGTTTAAGTGCCTTAAAAAAGAGAAGACAGTGTTAAAGAAAAAAAAAAACCCAACAACAAACCTGCTGAGAACAGGGGCTGGGCAGACAGAACCTGACTAAATTTCTTTCTGTTTTGTTTTTTCACCCGTAAGTGCTAGGCATCATTTTCCTCTCAGCCTAAAGACCCACGGCCCAAGCTGCTGCCTATGATTAAACTGGGAATTTAATCCCAGAGGTGCTGCCACAACCCAGCCCAGTGACTGTTTGACCCTCATTGTGTCCCGTGCCCGTTATCACCTGACCCACAGGAGTTATAAATACGATGACAATAGAGCCTTAACTGGATTATAATTAGACAATGAGCCCAGGAGGATGGAAACAATGAACTATAAGAGCCTGTCTATCCTCCCAGCCAGGACCTACACGTACGGGAAGCACTGGAATGAACGAGTTACCAGGACCTGTAACAGGAAAGCTACAGATTTCCCCCAAATTGGATCCGGAGCATCCTCTAACCACTCCCACTCTCACCACCAAGTATTACACAGCCCTGGTCACGGGAGACCTGAGGAGCCTCGAGGTCCTGACTGATCGGTACTACCAAGGTGTCAACCAGGTTTTTGAGATCAGTAAGAATGAGCTGGAGTGGCAGGTGAAGAGTCAAGCATCTTATGGACTCTCAGGTACTTTTCCTTTAAAGGCCAGTCCAGAAAGTTTTTTAAAACCCAGATGTTTACTAACCCTAAACAAGAGAGGTGTAATTCATTTAAGTTTAAGCCTAATGCTGTTTTTATGGAGCCTGCTCCAAAGTGGGTGGTTTCTGGTTAGCTGACAGTGCCTTGCAGCCCTAGCCATAAATATTCACCACTTCCATTATTTGCTTCTCTTCTGCACATACTAACCCACTGGAGGGGCAGAAAACTGTGTGGCTATAGGACTTTTTCAAGATGGGATGGGGTGCTCTGTGGCTTAAGCATGCTTGCAAGAAGGCTCACAACCCAGATTCCCCAGGCAAGGGCTCAGAAAGAGCCTAGCTAGGAGGATTAAGACACTCCCAGGACAGTGTTACCTGGTGCCTCCCAACCCTACATGTTCCTCATGATCCTAGATGCTCACCAGGTGCTGTGCATCCACTGAGGGTCCCGGACAATGTCTTTCTCCAGCTGAGCCCAAACCAAACACATCCTGTGACCAGACATGCATCACCCTCCCAGCATGCTCCCACCCAGCTGGGATGTCTTTAAGCCAGTCCAGTCCCAGCAAAGTTTTTTCCTCCACTGGGTGCAGGTGGGAAATTTGTGAGCTGTTATTTAGCTCCTGACAGTAAGGTCTGGGTCCCCTGTGTGGGCAGTGTATTAGAATCATAGAATTAAAGGTCATCTAGTCCAACCCCCTGCAGTAAGCAGGGACATCTGCAACTAGAGCAGGTTGCTCAGAGCCCCATCCAACCTCATCTGGAATGTTTCCAGGGATGGGGCACCAACCACCTCTCTGGGCAACTGGATGAGAACATCCTTGAGCCCATGACCCAGTGACAATCAGCCCCACTCTCTCCTTCCCACAGGGCTGTGGTCGCTGGAGTACAAGCAGGAGCTGACCACCCCCCTGTGCCTGGCCGCTCGCCATGGCCACACCGCCTGCCTGCGCCACCTCCTCCACCGACGGGCCGACCCCAACCTGGCACCGGGGGGGCAAGGGCCCCTTCACGAAGCCTGCCTGGAGGGGCATGTTGACTGTGTTGAGCTGCTGCTGGAGCACAATGCTGACCCCAACCTGCAGAGCGAGGAGGGCCTGGCCCCACTGCACCTCTGCACCACACGAGACTCCCTGAGGTAAGGAGAAGGTCCCCTCACCAGCACCCCCCCTGCTGACAACCTCACTGTGTCCCCTGTGTGCAGACCCAAGAGTTTTGCCTCTGTGTGGTGCCAAAACAGATGTCACGGTCCCCAGCAAAGCTTCCCACGTGCTCCTACATGTCCCAGCTGCATCAGCAGAAAGTTCAGCAGAGTCAAAAAGGGAGATTTTGGTGCTAGGCACATCACGCAGCCCTGGTGTCCTTCCTATGGATAAGAGCAGCCCAGCCCAACTCCACACACTTTTCCTTCCTCCTCTTTTCTGATGATTTATCCCAAAAAGTCTCTACACCCTCTATGCCAGGTCCAGCACGCTTTCCTCAGGAGATGCTCAGGATGGGTCTAGTCATGGGGCACGTAGGTCACCCCAACCTCCTGTGCTCCTCAACCCATGCAGACCTCACCCATGAGAGAGCTCAGTGCCGACCAGAGCATCCTCAAATCCCAGCCCCTGGGCTATGACAAGGGGTCAGGAGCGACCCCCCCCACCACCACCTCCTCACCCTGTGCAAGCCACCTATGGGTTTATAGTCAGGGCTGAGGCTTGACCACATGCATCCACTCCCTTCTCATCCTGGGTCAGCATCAGCATCACACAGAGATGGGCATAAACATCACCTTAGAGAAAAAAATGGGGAAAAAAAACCCTTTTTGAACATGTTTGTATGTCTCAGTAGGACTTTAAGTGCCTGAATCGTTAGACCCAGGGAATTGGGATTTATTTTTTTTATAAAGAGCTCAGCCCCTTGATTTCCAGACAAATTGCTTAGAGCCATAGGACATTTCATCTCCTGCCAGCTTGGTTGAATAGCCACCTTGGCATCAATCCTCTCCCCTTTAAGCAGGCAGCAAGTTTAACTAAGAAGTAGGAGAAGGCGGCAAGGTTCCCACTACAGATCCAACATATCATGGGCCAAGTGTCAGTGAAAGAGCTCTGCAAAAGAAAAGCAGCCAGAGAGGAGAAGATTTGCAGGCAAATAGTCTGGCTTATTTATAAGAATCTCTGCAGGATGGCCAAAAATCAGATATTAATCCAATTTTTGTTCAGTCAAAAAAGTCCAGGGATTAATCATAGAATCATTATGGTTGGAAAGGACCTTTAGGATCATCAAGTCCAACCTTCATCCCAACATCTCCCTGACCACTAGACCACAGCCTCAAGGGCAACATCTACTTGTTTTTTAAACATCTCCAGGGATGGTGACCCCACCACTTCCCTGGGCAACCTGTTCCAGTGCCCACCCCCAATCAAACACATCCTTGGTGCAATGAGGGTTGGAGGGAGTGGGCTGAGGGAGGGAGGATGCTACAAGCAACCCCCATCATTAATAAGTAGCTGGTTTTAATTCCTTCATCCAAGCTCCCTTTTGACCTTAGAGTCTCCAGTCTCCAAACCCCAACACATCCTAAAAGCTCCACAGGGATATTTTAGGCATCACCAACTCTCTTTCCCCCCATAGACGTGGGGCACAGAAAACAGTTCAGTGCATGAAGAGGACCCCATGACCCACAGAGGTCCAGACATCCCATTTTTGTCCAGGTGCTTCCCAGCTTAGAAAAAAAACCAAACAAAAAGAAAAATTAAAAATGAGCCGTCGTCACCAATTTACATGTTATTTACCCCAGAAGGCTGGAGGGGGATGGCAGATGAGCCAGCAAACTCTGATGCAGGGATCAGACAGAAGCAATGTGGAAACAGCTGAGTTACAAGCCCTTGAATATTGGGCTTTTTAATGGAAATGGTGAGAGACCCTTAACTACGCTACCCGGTGCTACGGGGGCTTCTAACATAACTAAGCCAACTCCCTTGAAAGATCAAAAATTAATAGACATTTCAGACAGGTTTTGAGGTTTCGACCACTGCAAAAGACTTTGCTAAAGTTAGAGACTGAGGAGGTCAAGCTTTAGGTAACACAAACATTTCCTCTTTGATTAGGGGGAGACTACTTTACCTCACCTTTTTTTATTTCATTATTTTTTTTATTGAGTAGTAGATTTTAGGTCATCCTTAATTTTTTACTGAAAATAAAGAGCAGGTCATTGACCTACATAGAGAGCTATTTTATTTTTCTCCCTCTCGATAACAATGGCCAGAACACCTATGTGCCAGGTTCTTCTGTATTCCCATATACTCGGCAATTCACCATGGGGGCAGGACTTAAAACCTTTGAGCCTCTCAGTGACTGGGATAAAAAAAAATTATCTGGGCTTCCTTCCAGCCATTTGAGCTTCAGAATCCATGAGATTTCAACAAAAAGGATATCAGAGCTTTAATCTAGGAGCTTTTTGAAGAGAGGGAAAAAAAAAAAGTTCCAGTAAAGTTCAGTCTTACCTTCTTCACTTTAGGAGCTGTTCATACCAACGTCGGCCTATTTAGTAGAGTTCCTCTCCTTGACCTCTTTTTTACAGCAGAGATAATTAACATGGTGGGGTAAGATGAGTCTCTAAATTCACTACACTCTCTCCCTGGCGCTCTCCTGTTTCCCTCTTAAAGCCGAGATGATTAAAGGAGCCTGCCTTTATTGGCACCCCGAAAAAAAAATAAAATAAAAATAATTGAGGGGGAGAGGAAGTGTCTCAACTCTCCCGGCGGTGCCAGGGGAAGAGCAGGCACGGGGTGGTGGGAAGGCACAGCCAGGGAAGCAGGATAGAGCTCCTGCCTCCCATCGTGGTACCCACAGCAGAAGGGATGGTGAACGCTACCACGTTTGTAGAGTCCTCCTTCAGATCTGCCAGTTGGAAAAAGTTCTCTGAAGACCCCAGGTTTCCTGTGCAACCAGGGAGAGCCTACCTGGAGAGAAAGCCCCCAGGGCTTGTCTTGTCCAGGCTTGCACGTAGAAGAAGGGCTTAGTCAGGCCAAGGGATGAGAAAAGGAGATGTCACCCCCACCTCTGCACAACTTGGGTTTAAGGCTGAGCAATGCCCTTGCATTCTTTTCTTCAAAGCTTTCTTTCCAACCTGGGACCTGAGACTAGACTTATCTTCTGGCTCCGAGCCTCCAGCTCTGAGGAATGGGAGCTAGATGGTGGGATGAGTCAATGCAGGACGAGAGTCCTTTTGACAGAGCACTGGAAGAGGTTGTCCAGAGGGGTTGTGGAATTTCCTTCTCTGGAGAGATTCCAAACCTGCCTGGACATGATCCTGGGCAACCTGCTCTGGGTGACCCTGCTTTAGCAGGGGGGTTGGACAAGATGATCTCCAGATGTCCCTTCCAACCCCTATCAGCCTATGATTCTGTGAGAGTCAGTTTCCAAGGGGCTCCACGCAAGAACCAATGGGGTAGGGAGTGAGCACAAGAGCTGCCAGCCTGGGGAGACAGGACAGGATTTGCTCAGAGGATGTCAGCTGAGGAGAGCTCAACATGGGAGGAATTGGGAGAAAACAGGAGCCAAGTAGGTACCTGAAAAGACACGATCAAGAAAACAAGGCTCCCGAACACCAGGGAAATGGGCACTAACCCACCAATGGTGGACCCACCCTTGTGCTTCCCTCCAGCTACTCCAGCATCAGCCCAGACACGCTGCCCTTTTGGCTGTGGGAAATAAGTGTTACTACAAATTTTAAAAGACCACAGATTTTAAAAGCCAGCATTTAGCATCATCTAGTGCTAAACCTCATCCTCTGCTCCATTTAGTGTTGTTAAAATACAAACTTCAGAGCCTTTGGAGCCATTGTTTTGGAAACTTGCCCCCATGTCGGGGAAGACCAGCTCCTAAGTGGATCCTGAGCAAGAAATAAAGATCCCAAAGGCAGACACAGAGCATAACCTATAGCCTGACCCTGCTCTTTGGAGAAGATGCTCTCCAAGTTAATGTGCCAAAATAAGGGCTCATACAGACAAATATCTTCAGCTCATGCAGCTTTGGCAAAGAGATGGTGCCAAGAGTGATGCTCCTGGGCTCACATCTGCTCAGTGGGGTTCCCTGCACCAGCATGACCAGCCCTCAGCACCAGCATTGCTGTGGTTCACCAATGGGCTTCTTGGGCCCAAAAACATCTTCATCTCATAAAAAAAAAAAAAGAGAGAGGCTTTATTTCTCCTTTTAGGGGATTATTAAGAATAATCTCTGCATTCAGAGACAGGCTTGAGGAGGGATATTTTTCTGAGCAGGATCAACCCTGCAATAAATCACAGACAGATCAGGAGATGGTCACTGGGATGCCACAGAAAACAAACAAGCAAAGAAAGCTTCACCCTGGCCCTGGGGGTGGTGGGGGGACACCTACATCCACACACAAGGACAACAAACAGGAGATTTTTCCTTAAGAAAACTGAGGGAGTTTTTAGGACAGGAATTTTCCTCCAGTCTTCACTGCCCCAACCTCCTGCTCCTCCTGCTGGTTATTCATCATATCCCATTACAAGTTAAATCCCACTTCCCCAGTCTGGGCATTTCTCATCCCAAACTGAGCAGTATCCCAGCAGAAGCCATTCTGGCAGTGATAGGGAAGGGGAGGGTGATGGGCCCATCCTGTAGCACCAGCATCTGCCCTGACTCTATTGATGAAGGAAAATAAAACCCAAATCATATAATCCTTTTTATTTGAGCCAGGACCCCAGTGCAAGGCAAACCTGTAGCACTGACACTTGTTATCACAAGTTATCATGACTTTAACCTAACAAGTGACTTGCCCAAGCAAGGAGACATTCAGGTGTGTTACTCATCACCTGCAAATGAATTGGGAAGTGAGTTTAAATCAGTCAAAATCAGGCAGAGCTGTGTGCAAGGGGGGCTCTTTGAGGGTATCTCTGCCCAGCCAGGTCAATGATACTGGGCTGGATGGAAAACAAACTGGTTTGCTTTGTCACCCTGTGTCTGAATTTCTGCTGAACTGAAATGGTGGCTTCTTGCAATATTCCTAGAAAATTGGAAAGAGGCCCTCAAGAAGCAGCAAGCAATTGCAAAGCCTTATTTAATGGGATTTTTATCTAATTTGATGGTCGACAACAGAATGTTAATAAAAAAGGAAAAGAAACAAGAAGCCAGAAATGCTGGCACAGTGTTAAAAGCATATGAGTTCATGGGCAGAGATTAGAGGCTAAAATAAGAGCCTATAGCCAGCAAACATGAGTGGCATCTACCCAGCACCTGCTGGTGCCCCATACACCCAAACAGGAGGCACGTGCTCCCCTCCACTTCCATTAACTGGAGGAGATCACCCCTTATTTATAGCCCCTCACTAACATTCCCGCTGTGCTGAGGGAAGAGTATCCAGGGGGAAAATTTAATGTAAACTGGCTTGGGTTTCTTCCAACTAGTCAGCCATGGAACTTGAGAATAAATAAGAATAACCCTTCAGGACTTTTCACAAGGGCTTATAATGATAGGACAAGGAGCAATGGGTTCAAACTGGATGAAGGGAGATTTAGATTGGAAATTAGGAAGAAGCTCTTCATGGGGAGGGTGATAAGACACTGGAAATATTTGTCCAGGGAAGTTGTGGGTGTTCCACCCCGGAGGTGTTCAAGACCATGTTGGATGGGACGCTTTGAGCAACCTGGTCTAGCAGGAGACATCCCTGCCCATGGCAGGGGGGGTTGGAACTAGGTGATGTTTACAGTCCCTTCCAACCCAAACTGTTCTATGATTCTATGAAAACAACATCTCAGAAGGGTGGCATTTCCAGTCAGGTATCTCTAAAAGAATATTTGGTATGTCTAGCAGGAGGAATTGAGCTCCCTATATTGAAGTCCTGTCCCACTTGCAGTAAGAGAAAAGCCATGTAGCAGAGCAAGGATGCTGGAGGGGCTGGGCACAGCTCTTGGCTTTTCCACCCTTCACCTGGAAATTAAAGACAGGGGAATATTCCCCATCTTGCCTGTGCAGATGTGAACCTCCAGCCCAGGCTCTCTCCATACACAGCTCTTGCCAAAACCGACGTGCTGGTGCCCAGGGTGTCTAGGCACAGACACGTAGGAAGGAGCAGAGATGCTTTAAGCATGATCCATTAAAAAGAGGGGAGGGTTTTTCTCCTGGGCCAAGCTGCTGCATGTTTTGCAACCAAATCAGAAATAGATTTTTTTCCCTTCCATTTTCTCCAACAGAACCATCCCTTGGTTTGCCCCAAATGCATTATTTTAGAGTGCCAGAGCTAACCTTGACCTTAGGATTAAGCTACTCGTAGAGGTCCTGAGGGAGTCAGTGTAACTAGGGCTACAAATTCCCTGCTGTCAAGGATGGGCAAGACCAGTAAACATGACCAAGTTCTGGCATGATTGCTCCAGCAACAGATCTCCCCCCAAGTTAAACAAAGTTTACTGACCAGCAGCAGACAGCAAGCACCAAAAAAACCTCAGTAAGACAAGACATCGCTTGAGAAAGGGATTCAGCACATTAGAGACTAAAAGGGGAAGGATCTGAGCATTTGGGGGCTGGCACAACCCCACCTTCAATCCTCTCACCCACAACTGCATCCATGGCAGATGCCTTTGGGGAAGTCCAGCGTGGCTGGCAGCTCCTGGGAGCATTGTACCTTCACAGGCTGCAGAAACAGCCTCTCCTCACAGGTCCTGCAGGATTTTTTCCTGGCAAACTCAGGCTTGATACGCACAGAAAAAGCGGCCCAAGAAAGTATTTGCAGATCCTGCACTGCCAGGGACAGTGAATGTCTCACCAGCTCCTATCAAACCTTGAGGGAGGTAACGCTGCAGGTCCAGAAGGATTCCAATAGCATTATTATTATTAACAACCATAATTATTTTCCCCACATGTCAGCATTCCTCTGGGGCAGGCAAAACAAACAATACCCTGGCACCACCCTTCCTCCCCAGGGCTCCTCTTCTTCCCCATCCCTCCTGCTGAAGGGATCAGGCTGGGACTCTGCTCCCCCACAGCTCCCTCTCATTTTGCTTCTGTATCAGCACAGAACCTCACTTAGGGCTCTGGGTGACACCCGAGCTGAAAGAAAAGCTTATTAGAGGAAAATAAAACAAGCTGGGGGGGGTGTTAAAGATTGATGCACCTCCCTAGACTCCAGCCAACTGCTGCTGAGGCTTCCTGAAGGACCTAGAGGACCACTCTTCCCACTTTCCCAGCAGCAGCTCTTGGGAAACACGAGCTGGCCACATTTTCAAGGTCTCACTTGGGTAGCACGTGGGGCTGGCCCCCCTTCAAAAAAAAAAACAACTCTTCCGTGCCACAGTGGTGAGCTCAGCTCCACACAGTAACCCAGCTGCCAAGAGCCCTGCCCGGGTGGTGACATTGAGCCGTGCTGGCCCCGGCAGCTCCTGGCGAGAGATGGAGCAGTCACTTTGATTCACTTCGACTGGCTGATCACATCCATTTACTCACAAACACCAAAGAAGAAGAAAAATAAATCAACAAACAAACCCCATTGGGGCATACCGGGTGTCTTTAACCCAAATCCGTTGTCAGAAGGATGCGGGCAGAAAGCTCTGATGGGAACTGGTGTCCCCACTTCACAGGAGCCATGACCCCTCTGTGCAACCACACAAGGTGATGGCAGAGAAAAGGAGGAGCAGCAACCAGGGAGAGAGAGGGTTGCTCACCTTCGTTTATTCTTCCTGGGAGCTGCAGGTGCTGCCACTCCACCATCACCAGGTGCCAAACAAGCCAGCAAAGCTCATTTCCACAGGCTTAAACCACCTGCAAAGGTGGTGGGGTTTTTTTTTTTCAAAATAGGTAGAAAACAATCATAGAATAGGTTAGAAGGGACCTTTCAAGGTCATCTAGTCCAACCTCTCCACAGTGAGCAGGGACATCTGCAATGAGAGCCGGTTGCTCAGAGCCCCATCCAGCCTCACCTGAAATGTTTCCAGGGATGGGGCATCAACCACCTCTCTGGGCAACCTGGGCCAGTGTCTCACCAACCTCAGTGTCAAAAATGTCTTCCTTTTATTGAGTCTAAACCTCCCTTCTTTTAGCTTTAAACCATCACCCCTTGTCCTGTCACAACTTGCCCTGCTAAAAGACTGGGGCAGGAGCCCCACAGGTGTTTGGGTCCCTTAATGGGAGAAGGAGAATCCATTATTATACCCAAGCAAACCCACAACGAGCTCTTCTGCTGCACAGAGGTGTCACCTCTGTGTCACCCTCCATGTCAGCTCAGTTCCAGCACAGACTAAGGTGAAGGCAGAAGTTTAGGATGTTTTCAGCTGAGAAGCTCTGTGGATGTCCGCTCAGGGGTAGGGTTGTATAGATCATCTCCATAACACCTCAGGGCTGCGCCCATGCTGGAAGATGAAACTGCAGCAGACAGATTGCTGGCATGAAGAGGCCCATCACTCTCTTTCCTCATCATGTCAGGATGCATCCCTCACCCTTCACCAGCTGGGACAGATCCAGCTGGCACAGCCAACTGTGGGCACCACTCCCAGTGCTGCCCAACCACCAGCACATCCAGGACAAGGATCATCATTCCCTAGTGAGTCTCGGGTAGCCAAGGTGGTTAAGGATGGTCAAGGTAGCCAAGGATGGTCAGGGATGGCCATTCACAAGTGATGCTGGTCAAGGACAAGATAAAAGAGACATTTCCCAAACCACCACTACAGCCACCATGGTGGGCACCAGGACACAGATTCACTCTCCTCAGCCTCTGCTGTTCCTTCCCAAACTCCTCAAATGCCACAACCCCCATGGGAGCCCAACATCATTCTGACCCCCCATCTTCACCCCACGCCCTGTGGCACCAACTCTATCCTCCACCCCCCAAAACCCACCTGGGCAGTGCCCCCCTCAGCATCCCCATCCCTCCACAGATGCGCCAAGCTCCTGCTGAGACACGGGGCCACCGTCAACCTGCCCAGCGAGGACAGTGGGGAGACAGCCCTGCACGTGGCAGCCAGGCACTGCCTCTACGACCATGCCCACCTCTACCTGCGCTATGGGGCACGCGTCGATGCGCGCAGCGCGCGGGACGAGACGGCCCTCGGCGTCCTCTGCGGGCAGGCACCGGCCACCAGTGAGGATTGTCTCCAGCTCTGCCGGCTCCTGGCTGCCCACGGGGCCAACATCGATGCCCGGGATGAGACGCGGAGGAGCCCCCTACACAAGGCGTGTGAGGCGGCCAACGCCGGCCTGACGCGATTCCTCCTGATACGCGGGGCCGACGTCAATGCCATGGACTATGGTGGCCTCTCCCCCATGGGGTGTGTGCTGCAGAACGCTGCCTTGAAGAGGGAGCTGCGGCCCCACCTCACCGTCCAGCTGCTGCTCAACCATGGCTCCCAGAAGATATGGCCCTCCGCCTTCATCAAGGTACCCACCCCAAAACAGCCCCCAGATATCCCCTCGCACCTGGGATTTTGTAATTACAGAATCATTTAGGTTGGAATAGACCTTTGAGGTCATCAAGTCCAACCATTAACCCAGCACTGCCAGGTCACCATTAAACCATGTCCCTCAGCACCGCATCTCCATGGTTTTTAAACCCCTCCAGGGATGGGGACTCCACCACTGGCCTGGGCAGCCTGGGCCAGGCCTTGACAACCCTTTTGGGGAAGAAACTTTTCCTCATGTCCAATCTATATGTCCCCTGGTGCAACTTGAGACCATTTCCTCTTGTCCTATCAGTTGGGGTCAGGATGCTTTGGAAAATAAAAAGCCAGGGGGTTGGGAGAATTTGGGAGAGCCTCTCAGTCCAGGCAGGGAGGGGGGACCATGCCTTTGGGGTTGGTGATGCTGAGAATGATGGAAATGAGAACACTTGCACTGTGTGGCATCAGGGGAAAAGCAGGCAGGGCAAAGGGCAGGATGGAGCCAGCACGTGCACGGGGAATCAGGAACAAGGATTTTTTTCCTGCCTGGAGATGCCAGGGACAGGCTTGGTTACACCAGCAGCCTGTGCAGCCGCCTTATGACTCTGCATCTCATTGATTTTACGTCCAACAATAAAGAAAATATTATCCTGCTTATCACACACAAGCCAAAAACGTAAATAAGCAAGGGCCTCATCCAGATGAAGAAGTGCCACAGCAAGGCAGGTCTTCCCACTGCTTCACAGATGGAGAAAGATCTCCAAAGTATGCTAGGACAGAACATAGACATGCCTCATACCAACATGGGACTGTCCAAGCCTGGACTGGGGTGGGATGAGCAGCAGCTGCAGCACATGGATGCTCTGCCCCTCTGGGCCATGCATCTCTGCCTGAACCCCCTTGCATTGCCCATGACCAGGTGCTGAAGTCCTGTGCAGCAGTGCCAGAGGTCATCGAAGTCCTCTTCAACTCCTACTCAAAAATCCCCATCTCCGAGAAGTGGATTGAGGCGGTGCCGGAGGAGGTGTTTCAGGTGAGATGGCAGGAACAGCTGAGCCCCAAAGAGAAGGTTTTACACACCAAGAGGTTTTTCTTCCCCCCCCAGCTTTCACTTAGATGGGGAAAAAAAAAACAAAACCAAAGCATAGTCTTCAGAGCACCACCACACACCCAATTCACCTCAGCAGCTTTGCAATGCTTTAGCTCTACCAGCACTAAAACCTCCATTCCTGCTCCTGGCCCACAATAAAATACAATCCCAACATCTGGAAGTGACCCCGTGTGCTGCCAGCTCTC
>VYZX01025905.1:7163-78642 GCA_013401335.1 Brachypteracias leptosomus
CCCTCTTCCAGTTTGAGCCTATCACACCTTGTCCTACTGCTACAAGCCCTTGTAAAAAGTCCCTCCCCAGCTTTCTTATAGCCACCTGAAAGGCTGCAAGAAGGTCTTCCCAGGTCCTTCTCTTCTGCAGGCTGAACAACCACAACTCTCTCAGCCCAACCTCATATCAGAGGGGTTCCAGCCCTTGCATCATCTTCATGGCCCTCCTCTGGACCCCTCTCCATGTCCTTCTTGTGCTGGGGACTCCAGAGCTGGACGCAGTGCTCCTGGTGGGGTCTCACAAGAATGGAGCAGAGGGGCAGAGTCACCTCCCTTGACCTACTGGCCACACTCCCTCTGATGCAGCACAGGACATGGTTGGGGCTTTCTGGGCTGCACTCACCCATTGCTGGCTCATGTTGAGCTTTCTCATCAACCAGCACCCCCAAGTCTTTCTCCTCAGGGCTGCTCTCAATCCGTACTCTGCCCAGCCTGTATTTGTGCTTGGGATTGCCCCGATCCAGGTGCAGGACCCTGCACTTGGCCTTGTTGAACTTAATTTTGTAATTCTGTATTTTGATTGATTGCTGGTGGGGCAGCTTGCACAGCCCAGATGGCTGGAAAACAGTACTTTAGAGCTGTTAACTGGAAAAAAACCTGCTCCATCGCCCATCTGCGATAATTCGTGGAATTTCTCCTCTGGATTTGTTTGCTTCTTCATATATTTAGGGTGTATTTTTGCTACCTGCAGTGAAAATGGTGATTCCCCAAATACTCCCAAAATAAAACCAAAGAGACTTTGTGCCTCTGAATATAAATTCAGACCAACTGCCACCTTGATTTGCCCAGTTTGGGTTTTTTTTGCCCTTTTTTTCCAACTTTGCAGAGTGTTTTGGTGGCTGTGGTGCTCACCATGAGATGCTGGAAGAGCCATGAGCGCATGATGTTGGTGGCATGTTTGGGCAGGACGCCTCGCTTGTTCTTGGACTTCTTGTCCTCACCGTCAAGGAGAGAGGTGAGATCCAGGTTCACCTGCCAAGGAAGAGGAACAGGGAGAGAATTGGCTGAAAATGGTGATGGGCAACCCAAAAATTGCGCAAAACCAACTAAGAGCTGATGAAAACAAACCCCCAAAATGAGCAAATTGTCTGAAGACAGTGATGGGCAAGCCAAAAAACACACAAAACCAGCTCCAAAATTGAGCAAATTGCCTGAAAATAGCAACAGCCAATTCAAGAAATGCACAAAATCGATGCCAAAAATGGACAAATTGGCTGAAAACAATGACAGGAAACCCCCAAAATGAGCAAATTGGCTGAGAATGGTGAGAGGCAACAAAAAAAAAGTACAAAACCAACTCCTAAAATGAGCAAAACCAACCCAAAATGTGAGTGGGTTGAGTGCAAAAAAAAAGGCACTTTCAGGGAGCATCCAAAATCCCTTTTCTCCCCCTGAAAATGGCATTAAATCCATGTTTTGCCCCAGGACCTCAATTTAAAATCTCCGTATTTTTTGCCAATTCAGAAGACAATGGACTTTTCCTCCCTGTGGTGGCACCAGCATAGTCGGGGACCATGGTGCTGATGCCACCACCATTTTTGATGAGCAATTAAGTAGGAAAACAATTTAACCTAAAATAAAAAAAACAAAACCCAACAAAAAGCCCCCAAAAGATGACTTTCTAAACCTGAGTTAAACCTCTGTCATGCACTAACCCCTTGCAAACCTGTGTTCCTCACCCAGCTGATCCCACCACGAGGAGACACATCCCTGTTGAGTGAAATTTCGCCATTTCCCCCCGAAAATAACAAACAAACATCTTGCTGCAAGAGTAGTTTTAATGAGGATGCAGGAACTCAATGGGAATCTCAGAGCTTGAGTTAAAAAGGGAATTTTTTCCTTTTTTTTTTTTTCCCCAGCTCTTCATCAAAACCCTGGATGAATTAAACATCAGGCCAGCAGGTCCCCGTGATTCCCCTGGGCTCCCTCTGAATCAATCACGCCGACAGTGCGGGAAGAGCATCCGGAGGTGCTTGTCCAGGGCTCTCTCCCTGCCCTGATATTCCCTCTGTGCATGTTTTTTCCACCACAGAGGGTTTTGCTGCAAGATTTAAGCCCACGACCTTCCAGAGGCAATAAAACCTGCCAGGGAGGGGCCACCCATTTTCAAAACGCCCTTTTTTTTTTTTAGGAAGCTCCTACAATTAAATTGGAGTGTTTCAGAGGGAAATTTACATGGGGGGATTTTTGCTGATCAGGCCCTGGGAAGCAGAGTAGAAGAAATCGATGGGGGTTTGCCCAAATTCCTGGGAAATGGAGGTTTAGAAGAGCTCCTGGGCAATGCAGCCAACAGGGGGAGCGGTTGTCCTTATAAATCCAATTCTACCCTAAATAATTGCCCTGTTACAAGAATGCAGATGGGCAGGGAAACCCCACAGAGTTAATTGTGATGACACCAAAAAAATGCATAAAACCAGAGCAAATGGCTTAAAAATACCCCCAAATTCATAAAGCAAGATAAAAAATGAGCCTTTCCCATGAGCGCTGCCATCGCTGTATTGGACGGGCAATGCCAGTGATCCCAGATCCATACTATAATAGTAATAAGATGTATAATATTATATAATCTAATATAATTGTATATAAACTAATATGATGTGATCTAATATAAATATAATATAATATAATACACTTACAGAATCATAGAATAGTTTGTGTTGGAAGAAACCTCAAAGATCATCCAGTTCCAACCCCCCTGCCANGCCCTCCTCTGCACCTGCTCCTTCTTCCAGTTTGAGCCCATTACCCCTCACCCTATCACTACAGGCCTTTAGGAAAAGTCACTCCCCAGCTTTCTTGTGATTATGAATCATAGTGTGATATATTGTGATATAGAATCACAGCATCATGGAATGGTTTGGGCTGGAAGGGACCTTTAAAGGTCTTCTCGTCCAATCCCTGTGCAGGGGGCAGGGACATCTGCATGTACAGCAGGTTTCTCAGAGACCTGGCCAACCTCACCTGCAACAGTTCCAGGGATGGGACACCCACCACCTCCCTGGGCAACTTAGGCCAGGCTCTCACCGCTCTCAGTGTAAAGTTCTTCCTCATTTCTAATCTAAATCTCCTTCTGTTTTTTGGTACTCCAAAGGCACCCAGCATATGATTAAATCCAACATTTCTCGCTGATTAAAAATTCAGAGTACTCCAAAGGTTGAATTTATGGGGAAATCGGGTTTTTTGTGGCTGTGATAATTTACGGTGGGAAGGTCCTACCTGGGCGTTGGGGATCTGCAGGGCACCGGGGGCGATGGCTTGGGTGAGGACCTGGCCCTGCGACGTCACCATCGTCACGGGCTGGTACAAGGCTCCACCTGGAGAAGAAAAAGAGTCGTGAGGGTACCAAACCCCCCAGTTTCTCCCCACCACTCCCCAGCCTCTCCTCGGTCCTCACCTGGCACGGCGGGTGAGCCGCTGCCGGCGCTCATGGCCAAGTTGCCCGGCGGTAGCGCGGCCGTGGGCACCACGATGCCTGGCGGTGGGTTGGAGGTGGGCGGCAGCGCCGCGGGCGAGCTCTGCAGCATCTCCTGCACCAAAAATTGCCAAGAAACGTAAATTTGGACGCACGGTGGGAGCATGGGTTTTGTTTTCCCCCTCCAATAAATCCACCCTGTTGCCTAATTTTTTTTCCCTAGGTGGTTTATCAGGTAAAACTGCAGGAAAAAGGATTTTTCAGCTCGTGGCAATTGCAAAAACAGATGGAAAAATATGGAGTTATGCTTTACAAAGCTCCTACTTAGTGTCTTCCCCAAACTCATGTGCTTTTTGCAGCCCTGTTTCCCATGAGGAAAAAAAAGAAGATGATAGGCAAGAAGGAATTTCTTCAGTCTTTTTCTTTCCACAAATTTCTTTCTTTTTTGGTGCTTTGAATGAAAGTGGATGACGCAGAGTTTGCTAAAAGCCATGGCAAGAATAATGGTAAAATAATGATATTAATTATGATATGCTAGGGGGGGGCCTCCAAAGGTCATCTAGTCCAACCCCCCTACAATAAGCAGGGACATCATGATATGTGATATGGTATGATACTATATTTATTATACTATATCCCTAATTGATATAATTCCTTGCAGCTTTAAGCTAACTTCTTGCACAAATATTTTTCCCCCTTTTCTGCCTATTTTCCCATCCCGCATCAATTCCCTGGGGTCCAGCAGGTTCTGAACTATTGAATAAAATGCCAACAAAGGGTATTTTTTCACCTTTTTATTCATTTTCCCTCCATTCGGAGGAATTTCTTCAAGAAATTTATTGCTTGGTTTAAGAAAAGAGAATTTCTCTGGACTAGTGACATATGATGATGTAAACGTGCTGTTGCTCCTCTTTCCCTGGCAAAAAATCTACAGAGAAGGTAATTTGAAGGCACAAACAAAATAATTTGACATCAAGAGCTGATGTGGGTACATCGTTCAGTGGGGATTTAGGGTATCCCTGTGTCCCCATTGAGGCATTTCTCATTTCTGGGGGAAAAAATGTCATTTTTGTCCTTTATTTTTTAGCTTTTCCCCACTGAATTCATGCATCTATCGGCTTTTTCCCCACCAGTCACCAGCCTGCACACTGGTTCTGAATAAACTCTGATTTTCATGCATCCTTTTGCTATCAAATCTGATGCCAAACCCCAAATGTTGCAGCCGCTGCCTCTGCCCTGTGTTATTTTTGTCCTCTCCATTGATGATCTAAGCATTATTTACCTGGAAATTTTGCTGCAATTGCCATGAACTTTGACTTTGCCTCCCAAATGTTCCTTTTCACAGCTAAATTAATTTAAAAATATGCAAATGTGACCATGAAATACTTGTAGTTCTTTTTAAATAGCTTTCCCCACCTCTAGCCTTTCGGGGGAAATGTATTTCTGTTTGAAAAATGAGGATTTCTGGGTGTACAGAAATTGTACATCACTTTTTCATACATTTGGACTTGGCTTTGCTAGATGTCCAGGTAACAAATACACTAGAAATATTCATATAAAACCAAATACGGACCTTGGAGAACATCAAAAAGCACATCAGATAAGGCCTGCGATGACCAGAGGTTTGGACCAGCCTGAAGACCTCCAGCTTTCCTATCCTGCCTTATTTTTCCACGATTCCTCCAACAGAAGGGCATCCAAGAGACCATTTTTGAAAGTGCATTGGGAAGAAATAATTTGGGATGTCAGAAAATGTGAACAAGAAGCAGCCATTTCCAGATGCAGGGGTCAAAGCCATCTTCAGCAGAGTTTTATGACAAAAATGGCATTTTTGGTGACAGAAAGGAAAACTGTCCCAAAACACCATCTCAGTGGTGTCCAGTAAGGCAGAATATTGTTAATTATGAGCAATATGAAAGACATACACAGTGTTTCTGTGACAGCATGGTGAAACCAAGGGCACCCAACGGAAGGGGATGCGCTGCCTTAAAATAAATATAGATATCTCCAAGAAGATTTAAAAAATCTATTTCCCACACTAATTGCCTTGGATTGCAAATGCCAGCCAAGTTATAGCACTCTTGGATTTTGCTGCAGTGGAAAGTATTTTATATTTTAGGACTCCAAGAAGTTGAAATGTTTCCGGCACTTTTGAAACTTGAGTGTTAAAAAATGCATCACTAGATGTCTCTGCAGATCCACTGCTTGGCACTGACCTTCCACGGCTCTACCGCAAAACACGATTTCCCTGAATTAAAAGTCACTTTAATGAAGAAAAAGAGCTGGTACATTTTGCACTGCTTTCTTACAAGAAGACAAGTGTCAGAGACCAAGCGCCTGAATAAATAAGAGCTAAAATTCAGGGTAAAATCCAGAGCTACTTGAGCTCATGTTCTTCCCCGTGCGCTTCATGATACAGCAATTTATTTTTGGGTGGCACACGTGTAAAAATGTCTGTCTCATCTGAACTTTGTGAAATTTATTTGTGCTCAAGAAAAGCCAGGGAAAACTGGGGTTAGTTGGAGGAGAAAGAAATCCATGAGTTTGCCAAGAAAAGACTGGCCAAAGTCAAACTCATGTAAGAAGATTCTTAGAATCACAGACTCACAGCTCATCTAGTCCAGGCCCCCTGTACTGACCAGGGACACCTGCTATGAGAGCAGGTTGCTCAGAGCCCCGGCCAACCTCACCTGCAATGGTTCCAGGGATGGGGCAGCCACCACCTCTCTGGGCAACCTGGCACAGGCTCTCACCACCCTCAGCATCAAAAATTTCTTCCTTCTCTCTCGTCTAGATCTCCTTCTTTTAGTGTAAAAACCATCACCTCTTGTCTTGTCACAACAGGTCCTGCTCAAAAGTCCATCCCCATCTTTCTGACAGGCCCCTTCAAGTCCTGAAAGGCCCCAAGAAGGTCTCCCCAAAGCCTTTTCCCCTCAAGGCTGAACAAGCCCAACTCTCCCAGCAGAGGGTTCCAGCCCTCCCAGCATTGCTGGGGCCTCCTCTGGCCCCATTTCAACAGGTCCATGTCTCTGCTGTGCTGGGGACTCCAGAGCTGCCCCAGCACTGCAGGGGGGTCTCCCCAGAGTAGAGAAGATGATCCACATTCATAAGGTTCCTTCATGGATGGATGGGTGGATGGATGGACATGAGGGAAAAGATGGCTTTAAATAACAGAGAAATCCAGACTTGTCCACAGGGCAAACTTCAATAAATCAAGATCTACACAGAGAAGTGTGGCATCGAGTCAGGCCAACCCAACCATCAGCCTCCAATAAGATGGAGAAAGAACTGCGGAGAAGAAAACCTGTCCTGAAAACGCCCATTTAAACACTGCTGCAATTCTCACGTGAAATAAGAGCTGAAAAATGCAAGATTTAATCCAACTCAAACATCCCTGGCAGTGCTGTGGTTCCCAATGCGACTGGTTTTGCAGTGGTTTTCCCTTGCAAGTGAAGTCAACTGGGGAGCAGTGAGGACCACTTTGATGTCGAAGGAAAGTTGATTTGCTTTAAGAGTTGGTTTAAATAGGATTTTTCCACATCCCTCCCATGCAACAAGCACTTGCACTCCCCCACCCCTGTCTGAAAAACTCAAAAAATATTCATTAAATGAAGGGAGGGAGTTCAGAAGGGTCTAATGATGACTCAAAGGAAAGGAATGAAGCCAAGTCAAAAACAACCAAGAAAAATGGAAGAAGGGGACTTGCTTGGTGGACCTGCAGGCCAAAGAGGGTAAAACTCCTCTACAAAACAAAGCCAAGCACAAAGTGAGAAAGCGACAGAGAAAACAGGGTAGAAAAATGTCTATAAGGTAACAAAGGTTCAGGGAACACTCACTGTGTAGAAAAACCCCTAACTTTTCACTCAAACTTGACCAACACCAGGAGTCATGTCTAGACTTGGTGACATGAGAAGATTTCAGCACCAGTCAGAACTGTGCTTCCATCACCTCCAGGCGTTTTTTGCATTCCCAGAAATTCCTGCACTGTTCACCTTAGAAAGCCCAAATGACACCAGGCCAAGGGCCATCCTTGTAGGATACACCAGGGAAATCCAACTGCCATCCTCCTGTGATGACATTTTGACAGCTTCAGATGTTGTTTTCTCCATTTTGGGTTGACATCCTTGTTGTTGTGTATCCACAAGTTTTAGGCAGGAATATTTGGAAATATTTTGCTTTCATGACCAACCTGGTGTGTCTCCTCACAAAATGAGCAATGCCCCTCCATGACCCTGAGAAAACCTATTTTCTGAGAAACCTCATTCATTGCTATTATTCACATTTCCATTATTTAAAAAAAATAAAATCTAAATTAGTGACCCATTTACTATTTTACCTGTCTTCAACATGAGATTAATAGGGCGATAATTAGCAAAATCATCCCATTTGCCATTTTTAAAACATTGATCCTGTTGATTCTTCAGCCCTTAAAGCTCCACTGATGGACACAGAGTATTTCCACCCATTTTTTTTAAGCTTCATCCACGCAAATTCAATGAGTCAAAGCACTCAAGTACTTGACATTGCTTAGTTGGACAATTAGAAAAAAATTGTTGTATCATCACCAGTATGTCATCTTCATCCAACAACCAGATGAGACAGTGGCTCCTTCTGGTCTATTACTGAATATTCTGTCTCCTGTTGCCTGCCGAAAATCCCTTGGTCACTGAGGGAGCGTTTCCTCCCTGCTTGGGTCTTTCCTGGGCACCTTCCCATTTATTCAGCAACTGCCTCCAAATCCTCCAAATTCTCAACTTTCAAACCTTGCCCGGAAGGGAGATGTCGGCAGCTCTGGGTTTGCAGGACTCAGAGGCACTCGGTCCCTCTCCATGGGCCTGATTATTTCCCAAAGACTTGTGCTAATTTTCTGATACGATCCCCACCTCTTTGTGAGGCACTAAATCCTCATTACTTTTCCTGACCGATGCATTCTAATTAGATCAACACTTTAAAAAAAAANTTAAAAAAAAAAAAAAAAAAAAAGGTAAAGAGGGAAAAAAACCCCCCACAATAGCCACAGGACGGCTTTCCATCTCATTAATTCCCTCACTTATTATTTTCATGAAAATTACTGATAAAAAACGTGCATCTCCATTTGCTGGGACCAGGAGCTTCGTCGGCTCATATCTAACATCTCTCTCATCACCCGGGATGCGAGCGGTTGCCGTGGCAACGCACAATAATAGAAACTAATAAATTACAAACGAGATGCTCGTTGAGCAATTATTGTTCTCTTTTATGCAAGTGTCTTGCTAATTTTGATCATAAGGAATGCTACCATAAAGCAGCGAAGGGATAATAAGTCCATTTCTAGAGACTATTAGAAGATAGAGAGAGGTCAGGTTTTTTTTAGATCAATGACTGAGTGGTTTGGTGCTTTCAGGAAACCCAAATACAGAATAAAACTTTTTTGGGGGCTTTTCCCTCCTTATGCTGGGCTGCACGTGTTGGGAGCTTCCAACTCTGCAGCATCTGGAGCCGAGCTGCTAAAAATGACTTTTTTTTTCCTCTCCATCTCTATAAAAATGCCCTGAAAAGCCCTAAAAAGCCACCACCAGCTGCCTCCTTATGGGGGAGAACCTCAGGAGCTGCCTGGGTTATTAGCGGCTGGCTGCAGTTATTTCTGGTGGGATTGTGCAACCCCAAATTTCATTTCCCCCCCAAAAAATACCGAGTGCCTGAGAGAGAGAAATCCCCAAGGGACATACAATATTGCATCAAGGAAGTCTTCTGGGATGCAACCAGCCAGCATTTATTCCCTTCATTGCAAATTCACATGAAAACCCCAACTCATGGGCAACTTTTTTTCCGAATACTAAGTTATAGTCCCTTATTTTGCACCAAAAGCCACCAAGATGCAGCTTGGTTTGGCCATTTCAGTTGATATTTCTGCAATTCTTGGGCATCTCCTTGTACCTTCCCACTGTGCCTGAGGCACAAAATGTCTCCCTTTCCCAGCTAAAACCCAGATTATGTAACAAAAAAGTCAAGGAAGGAATGTTGACGATGCTGGGGGAGAACTGCAAGAGGTACTGGGGTAAAAAGAGGAGTGGTGAAGCCAAAAAGAGTTATCTGAAACCCAAAAGTCTGTTGAGCTGCTTTGAAACCAAGACAAAAACAGGGAGAGAGGAAGTAGTGGAAAAAACCATGGGGTTTCTGTCCCTCCCACCAATAAATAGCATTTTTTCATGAAAAAATGCAAAATTCTTGTCCCTTTTCCCATGTGCTTGCACTTTTTCTACAATTCCTTCCCCCTACATTTCATTGCTGCAAGAAGAGGAGTTTAGGAGAATTCTTCATCTCTCCCTTTTATAGAGACACAAAGGTTGGGGTTGCAGCTCTGCCAAACCCAGGAACAAAAAGGTCATGAAAAAAATAACAATAAAAATAAAAAAATACTGTAGCATCATTTCTTGCACCTTATCATAGAATCATAGAATCCTAGAACGGTTTAGGTTGGAAGGGGCCTTAAGGATCATCTAGTTCCACCCCCCTGCCCTGGCAGAGACACCTCCCACTAGACCAGGTTGCTCAAAGCCCTGTCCAACCTGGCCTTGAACACCTCCAGGGATGGAGCAGAGATGATATGGACAAGAAATGGGGACTTCATTAATTATTTTCCTCATTTGAGGATGAGTTTTGATGAATTTCCAGAAGGCCACAAGAGTTGTAGAGCGACCCAACCTTGCTGGCCCAACTCATCTGTTGGCCAATGTGCAACGCCGGTGATTACAGGCGGGTTTTAAGGCATTACCTGGGGGTGGAGGCTGATGGAGGAGGGGTTGGGGGAGTAGGGCCCCCCCAGGTCATTCCTGAGTAGGTTGTCACTGTGCATCTTGGTTTTGAGGCAGGTGATGTAGCGGTTGCAAAAGTCCTTGCACAACTCGTTGACCTTCTCCAGCTCCAGGAGGTGGATGCGCAGCACCTGGATCGCCTTCACCATCTACGCAAAGGCACACAATAGCAAAGTTAAAACCATTTTTTTCCTCAATACATCAGAAAAAGATCCCCATTAAATCAATATTCTCACCTGGAACTGATCCCTACAGTAGAATTAACAGCATTTCCTTTCTCTACACACCACAAAAAAGCTAAAAAAATCAGTATTCTCACCCAAACCCTTTCCCATCGCTCTGCACCTCTGCATTCCCTTCCCATCAACCACACCTCTGAGATCCCAAGAGGTGAAAATTCCCCAGATTTACCGTTGACTTCCTAGGAATTCCTCCCTGTGCCCCAAAAAAAGTCCAAGCCAAAGCCCTGGATGTGGAAAAGTGTTTGGTTATTCTCTGGAGGCCACTTCTTCTAACAAGCTTACGGGGCTGCAACTCCACCACAAGCTGCTGCCGGTGCAAAGCCTGGGCCTCGTTAAAATGTACCCCATAAACGTTAAAAAATTTACACATAAAACATTACTCAGCCAAGCTGAAACCTTAAGTTTTACAGCCACCGTTTGAAATCTTGCATAATATATAAAATTTCAGCTATTCACTCCGGGGCAATAAATCCGGTTTTATGTAACAAAGCGTCTTTGCATTTCAAAGGGTGTTTTTAACTTGCAAATTTTAGTGGTCATCTTTACAAACTGCCAGTCACCACGGCTGGGAAACACCCCCAGAAATCCAGGGCCAAGCTCACGTAGCGGCTCCATAAGAAAGCAGATTTTTGGTTGGTGAACAACAGGGCTGATGGCTCGTGGTTTGAAAAATTCTCTTTTTTCGGCCCTTTTTTTGTCCTCCTCCGTGGTTGGTGCGGGCAGAGCACAAGGTGGAGGCGTCGCGCCCTGGCTCTCTGCATCCTCCCAGGGCTCAGCGGCCATGAAAGTCAATATTCAAGGGCAAAGGCAAGAAGACCTGACACATCTATGTGTAAAAAATAAATCTCTCAATTATCTCAGCTCATTTGCTTAGGGTCTCATTTTATGTCCCTGCTCTGCTGCGTCGTATATCTGTCCGGATAAAGAGTTACAGTCGGCCGGCGGACGTGCACGGGGTTGTAAAAAATACAGATGCTGAATTAATTGACTGTGTGGCACTCGGCAGCTGATTGAGTTGATAATGGTGAGATCTGACCTTTTTCTAATTTCTAATTATGTGCATCTCGGCGGTGAGGAATACATGACTCTTATTCTAATGATGGCTAATGCCACTGGCCTTTTCAGCCCCGCTTTGCCATCGCCGATTTCCGGGGAATTGGTGGCATTAAAAAAAACCCCAAAACCCCAAAATAACCAAAAATCTAGGACAATGCAAATAGGGAAGAAGTGTCAGGTCAGAACAGGTTGAAATGCTGAGTTTTGAGCACTGCAAGACTTTTTCACCCAAAATTCCCTCCAGTTGGTGCTACCCACCATCTTCTTCAGCATCACATTAACCACCTCCTCTGTCTTGATGGAGGCCAACCACACTGAGAAATCTGGATGACTTTTGGAGAATTTGTGGGCATTAGATAGACTACATACATACAGATATGTCCTAGAAATAGGGCAAATATATCAGAAAAAAAAACCCAAAATCAATATATATATTATATATATAGGAATATGAATACCACCAGTGCTGCAAGGCCATACATGGAACCAATGCAACAACTCACAATCAAATTTCACCTCAGCAGCAAGAGTCTCTCCAAAACATGGCCAAAAAATATGATTGAC
This sequence comes from Brachypteracias leptosomus, assembly GCA_013401335.1. Taxonomy (NCBI): domain Eukaryota; kingdom Metazoa; phylum Chordata; class Aves; order Coraciiformes; family Brachypteraciidae; genus Brachypteracias; species Brachypteracias leptosomus. The sequence goes on from VYZX01025905.1 coordinate 19,271, forward strand.
ATGGGCATTTTAAGAAACCACAAAAAAACCCAGTGAAAATAGCCTCTGTGGGCACATCTCCTGCCCTGACTATTTGATGGAGATGGTTCACCTTGATATGTGTAAGTGAGGGGTCTAGAGCACAAGTGTGGTGAGGAGCAGCTGAGGGACCTGGGGGTGTTGAGCTTGGAAAAAAGGAAGCTCAAGGGAGACCTTCTGGCTCCCCACAAGTCCCTGCAAGGAGGTTGGAGCCAGGTGGGGTCGGGCTCTTCTCCCAAGGAACAAGTGACAGGACAAAAGGAAATGGCCTCAAGTTGCCCCAGGGGAGGTTGAGGTTGGAGCTGAGGAACAATTTGTTGGTGGTCAGGGTTGTGAAGGGCTGTGCCAGGCTGGGCAGGGCAGTGGTGGAGTCCCCATCCCTGGAGGGGTTGCCAAGCCCTGGAGCTGTGGTGCTGAGGGACACAGTTTAGTGGTGCCCTGGCAGTGCTGGGGAACAGTTGGACTCGATGATCTTAAAGGTCTTTTCCAACTAAAACAATTCTGTGATTTTATCAATAGGTTTTCATACCTCAAAACTTTTGATTATTTTTTTATTATTATTGTCAGCTGGCTCCACCTCTCTCCTCTTGCTGGATCCCTGCACCCACTTTTATGTAATTCAGTGTGATGGGGTTTTTTCTTGGTGTACCTCAACCTGATGCATGTTCAGTCCCAAAACTGAAATAATCCACACCATGATTTCTGTTCTTGGCTTCAAGACATTGTGAAATGTAACTCCTAGTAATCTGCACACAGGGCATTGAGTGGCCTGCAATTTTTTTGGAGGGCTTTCCACAGACTGCTGAGCCACTCTTGGTTTAGGGATGTCACAAAAGTCTCCTCTATGAGATGAATTTGGGTACAAAAGATGCAGGAATTTAATCCATATTGAAACTTCCTTGCTTTTTTTTAGAAAGTGGAAGTTCTTGAGCTTGTATGACCATTGCTTGTTCTTCTTCCCTTCGTGTCACATCATCAGACAAAATCACCTCCTTGATAATATTTGGGTGAAGCCGCCTGTGAATTGCCTGATTTTGCTTCTTTTCAGGGATGAAAATCCCTCTCCTACATGTCCCAGAGGACACATCAACCCTCAGGGAAAGTGTTTTGCTCCCAGCAAAATCACCTCTTTTGACCTTAAAAATTTGTTTCCAGAGCACCGGAAGGTGGCATCAGGATGGTGCCATGGACCTGTCTACCCACATGCTTGTCATGGGGACCACATGTGAAGGCTTCCTGGACAAATAAAGGGATTTAGGGATGTTTCCTGAAGTCCTGACAAGAGAAAGTCCCAGCCCAAGCAGAGTCTCCTGAGGCACCTTTCAGCAGCAATAGGAAGAGTAGGAAATTTTGGTTGCCACCAAAAATGGTCCAAGTGTCCCAAACCATTGATATGCATCACCCTTTTTAGAAAAATCTCTTATTTTACCTTGTTTCTAGGACAAGAGTTGGTCATCACTCTTGAAACATGATGGTGCTGGACAAGGATGCGGACACTATTGCATGTTGCACCCAGGAGCAGTAACTCCTGCAGAGATTGTAAACTCTGGGGTGCAAACCAGCCATTGATCTTGGCTGTTCCCAGGAAATCCATAGTGTTTGTGTGGGAAAATTAGTCAAATATTGGGCACGGGTTTGTTCTCACAGGGGATCGCATGGAAAAGGTCTCAAAGAAGGTCCTGGAGAAGGTCTTAAAAGGTCTACGCAGAATATTGCCGAGATGGCCAACACTACAAACAGAGCCCCAAAAACATTGCACAAGGTGGTAGATCTTCATAATTTGTTCCTCACCCTCTATGTTCTCCCCCACCCCCAAAAACCATCTGTCAAGCCCCAGCTGCCTCTACCAGGTTGTCCAGCTCGGGGTCATCACTGAAGAAGGGTTTGTGCTCCTGCTCCTGCTGGTGGACGAAGTTCTCGATGTCAACGTCAAAGCTGGCCGAGGTGATGCACTCAGAGCCCTGAGTTGCCTGCTCACACTTCTCAAAGAGCAGAGTCAGCAGCGGGAACAGTGGGTGCCTGCAGAAGACAAAGAAGACCTCCCATAACACCCACTGGTTTAGGTCCTATGTCAATTTTCACCCCACCCCATCCATCCATCCATCCATCCATCCATCCATCCATCCATCCATCCATCCATTCCCTCCCAGATTGTAAGAGCCTGATGGTGCAAACCTCACTCACAAGCCAATGCTCAAAGTGTTCCCTCTTTACCTTTTCCAACAACAATTAAAAAAAACTTTAAAAGTTTTAATTTCACCAACTCTTCCACCAGGCAATGACTTCTCCTAATGTCTTGGTGTCTTCCATCATTGCACTGAAGTCAGCATTTCCAAAGAGTTTTGCCGTGGACAAAAAGGTTCAGCTTCGGGGCAGTTGTCTTGAAGCCATCTGCCATCCTGGTGGCTTTGCATTTTGGGGATCAACATCAGCACCTGCTCATCAATGGCAATATTTTACCCCAAAATGTCTCTCTTGGCTGGAGATGCTGGATGGGGATGAGCTAGTATTTCTATGTGCCTCCTATGGACTGATCATGCTATGGGTTGCTCCTCCACCAAGAGGTCTCTTTGCATCTCTGTCAAGCACATCCATATCCATCCATGAAGGTAGGTCAAATCCCACTTTTTTTTTATCACAAGATGATTCTTAGAAAACAAAGATCTGGAATTCTTCTTGCAAATACACATTTGCTCTGATGACGATGCTAAACTGATGCAATATAAAATGCAAATATACATAGGACACCAAGGCACATGGAGAAGGCGGCGATGAAGAACCTCAATGAGCCTCTCCAGCTGTGTGAATAAAAACCTCAGTATTTATGGAGACTTTCAGGGGAGAAATGCAAAATGCTGCTACGGGGATGGTCTCCCCCAGCACCCCAATTATTCCAGCACAATGGGATATACTCCATGACTCATGCTGTTCAGAGGGACCTGGAAAAGCTAGAGAAGTGGGACCAGGTGAACCTCATGAGGTTCAACAAGGCCAAGTGCAAGGTCCTGAGCCTGGCTTGGGGCAACCCCCGGTATCAGCCCAGGCTGGGGGTGAAGGGCTGGAGAGCAGCCCTGGGAGAAGGAGCTGGGGGTGCTGGGGGTGAGGAGCTGGAGCTGAGCCGGCCCCGTGCGCTCGCAGCCCAGCAGCCAATGTCCTCCTGGGCTGCTCCCCAGCAGCGTGGGCAGCAGGGCAGGGAGGGGATCCTGCCCCTCTGCTCCAACCTGGGGAGACCCCCCTGAGTGCTGGGGCAGCTCTGGAGTCCTCAGCACAGCAGAGACATGGAGCTGGTGGAGCGGGGCCAGAGGAGGCCCCAGCAATGCTGGGAGGGCTGGAACCCTCTGCTGGGAGACCAGGCTGGGAGAGTTGGGCTTGTTCAGCCTGGAGAAGAGAAGGCTCCAGGGAGACCTTCTGGTGGCCTTTCAGGACTTGAAGGGGCCTGTCAGAAAGATGGGGACAGAGTTTTGAACAGGGCTTGTTGTGACAGGACAAGGGGTGATGTTTTTAAACTAAAAGAAGGAGATTTAGACGAGAGAGAAGGAAGATATTTTTGGTAGTGAAGGTGGTGAGACCCTGTCCCAGGTTGCCCAGAGAGGTGGTCACTGCCCCATCCCTGGAACCATTGCAGGTGAGGTTGGCCGGGTCTCTGACCAACCTGCTCTAGTTGCAGATGTCCCTGCTCCCTGCACGAGGGTTGGACTAGATGAGCTTTCAAGGTCCCTTCCAACCCAAACCAGTCTGTGATTCCATGATTCTATGATTTTATCTCCAATAGATGGTCCAGAAGATGACTCTGAACCACTTCCCACTGCTCTTCTGTGAGCCAAGCCGTGCGAAGGGGTTAAACCCCTGGGCTAAGTCTTCATTTGCAGCCACTAATACCGCAGCATATTATAGTTTAATCTGTCCTGATCCCGGTTTAATGCAAGATTCTCCGAGGCTGGAGCGGAGGATGGGGAGGGGGGGAAATAATTTCATAATTTCGGCGGCCCCGCTGGGGCTTAGCCAGGGATATGAAAGGCAAATTCCAGGCAGCAGGTTGAATTATTGGGACTTAGGAACTGGCAGCGGCTCCGCTCAGGTGCCTGCTGCCATTTCAGAGCCACACTAGCAATTAGGAGCAAAGGAATGACACCAAGGTTGGGGGCAGGGGGATTGTAACCCCTGGGAGGTTTGTAGCCCCTTTGCTTTGAGGGGTTGCATGGACCAAGGTGGGGGGGTTGGAGTGTTGGTGGCATCACTCGGCAGTGTTAATAATTAGGGCAGAAATGGTAATGACCCCATGAACATCATGGAGAGCTGAGAGGAGGGCGGGGCATAGGGGTGAGGGAGTGATGGTTTGTTCTTCAGTTGGAAGTAAAAATAAAATAAGAGAAAGAAAAAAGGAAAGGAAAGGAAAGGAAAGGAAAGGAAAGGAAAGGAAAGGAAAGGAAAGGAAAGGAAAGGAAAGGAAAGGAAAGGAAAGGAAAGGAAAGGAAAGGAAAGGAAAAGAAAATGGAATAAAATCGNGAAAGGAAAGGAAAGGAAAGGAAAATGGAATAAAATGGAATAAAATGGAATAAAATGGAATAAAATGGAATAAAATGGAATAAAATGGAATAAAATGGAATGAAAGAGAATGAAATAAATTAGAATCCAATCAAATAAATAAAATAAAAATTAAAATGAAAAAAAAAAACCCCAAACTAAAATGAACCAAACCAAATGAAAAGAGAAGAAAAAAACATAAAATCAACCAAACCAGTATAAAATAAAATAAGAAAGGAAACCAAGGCAGAGGAGCAAAACCCCAGGGATAGGTTAAGGGAGGGCACCAAGGCCAGTAGCCAAGCACGGTGTTGAGGAACAGTGAAATTTGGGTTTCCACCACAAATCGTGGTTTTTCCCTTTTCTATGCAAAAAATAAGCAGTTTTCCCTATTTCCAGCTTTTCTGTGGTGGGTGGGAGAAGGGCCACCACAGGGCATGAAAACCGAGAGCTGAAGACTCCTCCCCCTATGAATTTTTTGGGAAAAGGAGGATGCACAGGGAAGCAGGAGGATTTTCTCCATCACATGGGGGAAAATCCACTTTTGCTGAATATGGTTTAGCAAAATAACTCAAAAACATTTTTACTTTCCAGGGAATCCTCCAAATAAAAGGGCTGCGTCAGCACTGTGACATTCTCCTGCAGGAGAGGGGTCGTTGGCACCTGCTAATAAAAGGATTCAACACAGGTTAATAAAGGGCAATGAATTCCTCTGGTGGCCTCATTGGGCACCTTGGGCAGGGCTCTGTCCCTGGCACCAGGGTACCACAGGGGGATTTTTGACCCAGCTCCAATACACCCCTTTCCCCTCTGAAAAAAAAAAAAAAAAAAGAAAATAGACATAATACAAAGAAATTCAGCTGTTTTCCACTTGGAAAAATCCAGTTTGTGAAACTGAGGTCGTTTAAGCATCAATTCCTGCAGGAGCATCACCTTCACTGGTCCAAAATCCATCGGGAAGTCCCAGTTTGGGAAAACATTGCAGCAGGGAAGTGATGCTGCTGGGGCAGTCCCTGTGAAGATGCTCCCATGCCAAGCAGAGCTGGGGAGGATTAGTTTTTTTTCCCTTTTTTTCTACTTTTTTATGGGTGATAAACCTCCTGCTAGAGCATAAAACCCGGCGGGGTGACTTGTCCAGCGTTTTTTATATTTCCCGTCTCATTTTCCCGACAATTTCCCTCCAGGTTGATCGAGCGATTCCTGCTGCCTTGGTGCAATTATTGAAAATTAACCAAAATTCATCAGTTTGGGTGGAGGGTAGGGCACTGGGAAGACTAAAAAAACCCCCTTGTGTGCATTTGATGGGAAATGACAAATGCACAATCCATATTAAACACTGTCGAGGTGAATATTCAGATTTCTCATGAGTTAAAAAAGGCTCATTGGGTGGGATTTTAGAGATAAAAATATACTTGGGGGTAGTTTTGGCTGGTACCCAAAAATAAGCATCCACATTTGGACAACTAAGTCCACATGTGAGACAATTTTTTCCCCACTTTTCCAGGTGGGAAATACCTCCAAAAAGGGTACTTCTGGCATTTTGTTGACCTTCAAACAAAGGCTCTGAAAACTCCAAAGGGTTTTTCTTGGTTTTCGTTATCCCACGAGCGCTGCAAAAATCCTTGCAGAAGTACAAAGAAAATGTGGAATTTGTTTTTTCTTGAATGACCTTGTTTGCCTTGAGAAAATTATTTTCATCCTTGGAGAAAAATCTTGAGACCTGATGCGAATAATCCTTTGCATTTTCCTGGGAAACTGGTGGGTTTATTCCATGCTTTATTCCAGACCTTTTGGACGTGTAATATTTGAGTATTTGGAGTTGAAATATATGAATTCCTTCACTTCCAGGCTGCAATTTTTGATTCACAAGTCCCCATGGCCCTGGCTATTAATGGGGTTTAATCCTTAACCTTAAACCGTAATCCTGATTATAATATTAAACATTACTCTTACATCATTACTGTGTACATTACAATATTGTAAATAATTGCATATCACTTATATAATTACATTTTACTTATATAATTATACTATTTACATAATTGGAATGTTACTTATTGCAATTATACAATAACATTACTGCATATATTACAGTATTATGGATTATTATCTCCAAAGTGACAAGAAAAAGGGGACTGGAGGGGCTCATCCATCTCGTGCCTGCACCCCATACGGATACATGAACTCCATATTTCAGGTTAATGTGTGACTTCACTCTTTCTGGGTGATTTTTTGGACCAAAACCACTTTTTTTGGGGAAAAAAAGGGATCATTTCACATTAATATATGGCTTTAAATCTTCTGGGTGATTTTTTTGGCCCAAAATCGCATGGTTTTGCCAAAAAATAAAGGGCAATCTCATGCTAATACATGGCTTTGCTCCTTTTGGGTGCATTTTTGGCCCCAAATCACATGGTATTTCCCCTAAAAATGGGTAATTTCAGGTAAATACATGGCTTTACTCCATCTAGGTGCTTTTTGGCCCCAAATCATGTGGTTTTGTAAAATAAAAATGCTAATTTGGGATTTTGGGGTAGTGAATACTTTGGAGGGGGCTTCAAAACAAGGCCCGTGAAGGAACTCCACCACCAGGTGTCATTATCACTAAAAAGGAGCCAAATGGCAACCCCATCCCATTCCTGCGAGTTAATTAATGCATGAGAATAATAGCAGATTAATAATGCATTATGGTAACGAATGCATCAGCAAATCGATGCATTAACTGGTGCACTCATTAATGCATCGCCGAATCGACATGTTAATAATGCATTGCTGTAACTAATGCATTAATGAACACATTTCTGAAGGCATTAATTAATGAATTCATGCTGGTTATGAGTTGGCATCACCTGTAGACTGCTCGTTTGTCGGCCTCCAGCTGCGCCTGGGGGTCACCGGCCGCGGCAGGAACCGGCGCGTTGGTGGCTGCTGCTGGCGCAGCGAGATGCACGGGCTGGGCCTTGGCAGGCGGCTGGGCCGTGGCCGTCATCTGCAGGGGATAAACGAATGAAGGAAGAAAATCAAACGAAAATGGGGCTTGTTGAACTTCCCCAACACATTACGCAACTTTCTGCATTGAAGAGCAGGCTGGAAATGGCCCAATGTGTGACTACAAGAAGGTCTCCAGCATCCCGTCTGAGATCAGCAGTGGTGTGAACAGCAGGACCAGGGCAGGGATCGTCCCCCTGCACTGGGCACTGGGGAGGCCCAACCTCAAATCCTGGGGTCAGGTTTGGACCCGTCCCTCCAACAAGGACCTTGAGGGGCTGGAGCGGGGCCAGAGAAGGGCAATGAAGCTGGGGGAGGGTCTAGAGCAGGAGGGTGGTGAGGAGCAGCTGAGGGACCTGGAGGTGTTGAGCCTGGAGGAAAGGAGGCTCAGGGGAGACCTTTTGGCTCTCCACAACTCCCTGCAAGGAGGTTGGAGCCAGGTGGGGTCGGGCTCTTCTCCCAAGGAACAAGTGATAGGACAAGAGGAAACAGCTTCAAGTTGTCCCAGGGGAGGTTTACGTTGGCCATGAGGAACAATTTCTTGGTGGTCAGGGTTGTGAAGGGCTGGCCTAGGCTGCTCAGAACAGTGGTGGAGTCCCCATTGCTGGAGGGGTTTTCAAGCTGTGGAGCTGTGGTGCTGAAGGACATGGGTTAGTGGTGCCCTGGCAGTGCTGGGGGAATGACTGGACTCCATGATCTTAAAGGTCTTTTCCAACCAAAACACTTCTGTGATTCTATCAATTTTGGAGGTGTCAGCCATGTGCAGGGGGTCTGAGCAGGATGGTCTGGGGAGAGGTAAAAACCTGTTTGCATTTCATCGAAGCCTGGAAACAGCAGATTTAAGTTCTTCCCTCTTTCCCCACTTTTTACTTGGGGAAAACACAGAAAAAAATTCCCCAATATCCTCATTGCACCAGCAGCCAAGCCGAGCGGGGGGTGACTTATTAGGGGGAGCTTTGCAGAGCCCAGATTAAATCAGCCGCGGTGCTGCTGCTGCCAAGGCTTTTTTTCAAAGCAGATATTATTGTCTAGACAGACATTTTAAACTTTCTTCCAAAATTACGTGAGCCTCTTCCACGTTGCCAAGCCCAGGAATGAGTCATTTTTGTGCTGCGAGGAGCCAGACAACAAAAAAAAAATCAACCTTTTTTTTTAATTTTGCCCTTGCCCAAATCCCCTGTCTTTAGCCCCAATTGCTGATGACATCAGAATCACAGCAGGGCTGGAAATCTACAGGCAAAATTACATCTGCTCTCCAATAATCTAACATTTTCCTTTTAAAAAATTGTGATTATTTTACTTAAATACATGTATTTAAGATGTGAGATGTGTCCGTGCCAGTGAATGTTCAAATCACTGTGCATCCTTCCAGCATCAAACACAAATTTAGTGGCAATTTCCACTTAAAATCAACAATTGCATTAAAGAAATCTCAATTATTTGCTGCTGAGTTGCCGATGGGTCCAACATCCACAAGATCTTCACAAGATTCAGTTAAAAAAAGAAAATTCAGAAAAAAAATTGAATTCACTTAGGTTCAGATCCATCAGCAATTCCCCAATTCCAGTGGTTTTAGCTCAAAATCTCAGTGGAAAAATAACACAAAGTGTGTGTTTCACCCACTCTGGAGTCAAAATGTTTTAAAAATCAGCATTTATGCATTTTCCCCGGTAAATCTTCAATCCTCCCTTGAGCTGGGTGGCAAAAGGAAGCCTCTCCCTCTTCCTAAATACTGTATAATTTATTTATTTCTCTAATAGACTTATATATGTACTTCTGTGTTTATATATAAATAAAATCTTTTTTTATATATTATTTGCCTAATATATATTCTGTGTTCATTTCTAGATAAGTATAACGGGTTTATATATTTACTATCTGCCTAGTATATATTTATTTCTGTTAATTTCTATATGAATATAATGGGTTTATATACCTATCATTTTTCTAATATACTCACATATTTATTTCTGTGTTTATTTATATATAAATATAATGGAGTTTTCTATATATTTTATATATAGATATAAAAGTACTTGTGTGCACATGACGTCCACAGTCTTCTCCAGCCAAGCCCACCCCGATACTCATCCTCTCGCCATGAAAACCCGCGACACCTTTTGCTCTTCAACTGTTTGACTTTAATATCTCCCGTTTGACCTTTCTCTGCCGACATGGCACTTTTTTTTTTTTTTAATCTCCTTTATTGTTCATAACTCCAAAGTTTGGCTCCAGCACCTGTAAATCCACCTGACGCTGTTTCATCTCTTCCACTCCCAACACAGGGTTCGATTCTCATCTCTCTCATCCCTCTTCCCTCCCAAATAAATGGGGGAAAATTTGGGGTTCTCTTTCTGTTCCCATCCCAGCACTTTGGATTTCTCTTTTTTTACCCCATTTTCTACCTAAACCCAAAAGGCAGGTGGATTTTTGATGCTCCATTGAGTATCTCCCCATGCTCTTTCTCTTTTCCACCTTTTTTCTCCTTATCTCCCTTGAAAATTGCTTTTTTTAGGGAAAAGCAGCTTCCTCCCCCTGCTTTTTTCCCGTTCTTATTTCTTCCCTCTCGTCACACTCATTGACCGTGACGCCAAAGCCCTTTTCACATCCTGCCCCAAATCCTGCCAAGTTGGCTCTTTCCAGCCCAGTCTGCAACTAATTGGGCCATTACCCAGAAAAAAGGCTCCTCTGCAGCTCTTTCGAAGCTGTTAACTCACCTTGGACTAAAGAAAATAATAAAAAATAAATAAAAAGAATCCCAAGTCAGCGGAAAAAGAGGTGCTCGGATGGGAGGATTTGCAGCTGGATGGGGACGCTGGGCAGGAAGGGAGGCAAAAATGCAGCCAAAAAATGGCTTTACAGGGAGCAGGTGGGGATGGGAAGGAGGGAAGAGGCACCATGGTCCTGGCTCGGAGCAGAGAAATGGGGAAAGGGGCTGGATTTGAGTGGGGAAGTAGCAGGTGTTGAAAAAAAAAATGCATGCGGGGATTTTATTTATTTTTTTTTTCACAAAATGGCCAAAAATTGTTGAAAGAGGTAAAAAAAGTTTAAAAAGGTTAAAAAAATTTAAAGTTAGAAAAAAGTTTTAAAAGTACTGCAAACTGTGTAAAAGAAATGTAAGAAATATGTTTAAAAAAGGTTAAAAAATAGTTACAATAATTATGCAAAGATTCGTTTAAAAATGTGTGAAAATGTAAAAAATGGCCAAAAATAGTTACGAGAGGAGGAAAAAGTTTCAAAAAGGTTTAAAAGAAGCAAAAAGAGTACAAAAAATTATGTTAAATAAATGTAAGGAATATTTTAAAATGTAAAAAACCTATTAAAAATATTTAAAATAATTACATAAAAATGAAAAAAAATACTTAAAAATATGTAAAAAATGGCCAAAAATAGTTGCAGGAGGAAAAAACAAGTGAAAAAATGTTTTAAAAAAGGTTAAAAATACCACAAAAGATTATGTAAAAAAAAAAAATTTAAAGATACATTTCAAAAGAGCAAAAACCAGATTTTAGAATATATATAATATAAAACCCATGCACAAATACTTAAAAAATAGGTAAAAATATGAAAACATGAAAAAAATGTTAAAAAATGTCACCAATGCATTCCAAAGTATGTAAAAAAATGCTTTAAAAAGTAAAAAAAAATTAAAATAGGTAAAAATCAAAGAAAAATTTTAAAAAGTGAAAATATTCCCATGTTTTTGCAAGATTTACAGTTAAATGAGACATTTCTGGGTGCCACTTGCTCAGGGCCAAGCATAATCCTTGGCTGGAGCTCGCAGCGGCTCTTTGGGTGCCATGGGGGCTTCCCTCAGGGAAAGAAAAATCTCCAAAATTCACAATATTTTCCCTATTCCTTCATGTTTTGTGGTGAAATTTCTCTACTGCCATCGTATGTGCTAAAAACAGAGGATCTGATCCCAAAAACGTGCCAAGGACAACAGGATTTGAAGGGTTTCATTGATCCCACTGAAAAATCCACATCTCCAGCCAACCCTTCACCTGTGACTTTTTAAAAGAATATTTTAACCATTAAAAAAAAAAAAGTACAAATTACAATTTTCCATTTTTGTCCCTGATGTAACCACCTTCAAAGCACTTTTTTAGGGGAGGAACAAAGTGGCTTTTATCACTTTTTTTGTGCTGAAAATGCTGAAAAATCAACATCTCTGCCCAATTTTAAAGAATTTTTAAAACACTTTCCTATAATAAGTAAATTAATAAATACATTTTTTAAATTTTCCATTCTTGTCCCTGATGTAACCCCTAAAAACCATTTTCTAGGGTTGGGCAAAGCTACTTTGATCATTTTTGGTGCTGGAAAAGCCCATTTTTAAAACAACCTCTTCTTGCTACCTCTGAGGAGGAAATGGCTGGAGACTTTGCCTTGGCTTCTTCTTTTAATTTATTATGGAAAACATGTGGATTTTTAAGCAGCCTCTTTAATTTTCAGCAGATAGAGCTGCTTGGTGAGCACGATGCTCCATCTGACACTCCTTCAACAGAACCAGGTGATTATTACAGCAATTTTTTTTCTCCAAAAAGCAGCTTTTCCCATCATTTCAGCTTCATTTTTGCACATTTCTGACAGTGGGGGTGCAGTCAAACATTAATGCAAAGCTCCCTCAAACCCCTTTTTGAGCGTTTTTCTCCCCAGAACTGTCCCCTTGATGAGGAGAAGCTCATTGTAACTCGAATAATTGATTTTTTATTTATTTATCACCGATCCTCCCCATCTTTGGGGAGTGGGAATTTGCGCAATTTGCTTTTCCAAACCCTCAAAACCCCAAATTTTCAGGGGAAAAGAGTGTAGCGCTGAGTCAAAAAAAGCAGTTCTAGGCTACAGCTTTTCCTCCAAACCCCCTAAACTGATGAAAAAAACGCTTGAGCAACCCCCTCAACATGGGAAAAAAGGATGGATTTGGTCAATGATGCTCTGGAGGATCCCCAAAATTCGATGTATTAAAGAGGGGGGGAAAAAAGGGGCAGGATGAGGAACGCTGGGGGGACGTGTCCGGAGAAAGCAGCGGAAAATCTCAGCTATTTTAAAAGTGCCTTAAATTGCCCATTAGGACTGACCCGGGTCCCTGCTGCGTAAGCGAGAAAAGGCAGCGTGGAGGGAAAGAAAAAAAATTGGGAAAAAAAAGCCCTTGTTGGAGCCGAGCAGCGAAGCGAGCAAATGATGACACAGAAGTTGGAGGAGCCATAAAAACCCCACCGAGGTGTCGTTTGTGAGAAGTGACCTTTTCCCACCAAAGGAGACGAGCGGGAAGGGGACCCGGGTGGCTTTGGAGGGGTTGGAAAAGACAATTTATTTATTTTAGCTTGCAGAGAACAGGCTTGATTTTTTTTTTTTTGTCTGGGAGGGGAGATTTTTCTGCTTTTGCTGTTGAGATACGCATCAAATGGGGGTAAAATTCAAAATTTCCTGTATGAACCCTCAAAAAAGCTGCTTTGAAAACAGAGCTGGTTCAGTGCTCAACCTGAATCATACCCATTGGGTTATTTTAACCAGGAAAGTGGAATTGTGATGTGGATTTGCCCCTTAAAAACCTCAGGATGGGGTACGAGGTGTGGGACCATCTCCAAAATCCAGCCTCAACCCCAAGGCCCAGCCCATTGGAGTGCCCAGTGGAGTTTCTCTTGGACAAACTTCTCTTCTTAACTCCTTAATGATGCTGGGAAAACTTACTTGACCTGACAGAGCAACACTGTAAATTAAGTCTTTTTTTCCTCCCTGCCACCAGTTGCCAAAAAACACCATAAAAATAAATCAAAAGGCCATTCCTATGGCTAAAACTGTCCCGACTTATCATAGAACCATAGAATGTTTTGGGTTGGAAGGGATCATCCAGTTCCAACCACCTGCCATGGCAGGGACACCTCCCACTAGACCAGGTTGCTCAAGGTCCCATCCAATCTGGCCTTGAACACCTCCAGGGATGGAGCATCCACAGCCCCCCTGGGCAACCTATGCAAACACACCACCATGTTGGCTTTCCAAGAAGACCCCACAACCCCAAAATAAGCCTGAAGGGGGAAAAAACCCCATAGTTTGACCCTAAACCCTTCAATCATGGAGATTGTGTCAAGAGAGATTTTTGACAGTCTCTGAAATGAACGTTTTGGGGTGAAGTACCCTGTAATGGTCATTCTTTAAGAAGGTGGGGTAATTAATGCAGGAGTTGGGGATCACGAGGAGCCCATAGGTGCTGGAGAACACTGACCTGTGGAGTGTCTTGATAGGGAGGAGGGGGCACCGTCTGGGTGGCCATCATCGTCAGAGCCGGTGCCGGGGAGACATGGTGCATCCTGGGTGGGAGTCACATCGAGAACCTGTGGGTGGGAGAGATGCTGTTGGATCAAGGGGGATCTCCCCATGAAAAAGATCCCATGGAAAGGAAAGAAAAAGGGGTAAAAAGGGGAGGTGATGCTCCCTACACAATCGCCCAGCCCAGTGATCCATCACCCAGTCCCTGGAAGAAAACCAAGATGATTTATAGACTCATAGAATCATTTAGGTTGGAAAAGACCTCTAGGATCATCAAGTCCAACCTTCATCCCAACATCTCCCTGACCCCTAGACCATATCCCGAAGTGCCACATCTACTCATTTGTTGAACCCCTCCAGGGATGGTGACTCCACCACCTCCCTGGGCAGCCTGGTCCAGTGCCTGACCACTCTGTCAGTAAAGAACTTCTTCCTAATTTGATGACCCTTATCATAATTTGATGATTGTTTGAGATTTTTAAGTTTGGATAAGAAATGAATCGAGGGCAAAGCAAAGAGGGTCACTGTCAAGGAGATCTTCTCTGGAAAGTGGCCAGTCAAGGGCAGAACTCTTGGAGATGATGGCTGCCATCAGTGAACATCATTATATTTTCCCCCTTGTGAACCCTGTTGCACCCAGGGCATTTCTTTTCCACCCCTTCTGCCCCTAACCACAGTGTCTAAATGGGGATTTCCATCCCCTTTCCAGTTGCTCCTCCTTTTTGGAAGCAAGAAGACAAGTCAAAAATGCAAATCATTCCATTTTCTGAAATTATACACTAAAAAAACCCCAAACAATGTCTCTCTTTGCCTTTGGCCACCATGAAGCCACATCCTCAAGCACTTCAGGCTCAATTCAGATGGGATATTGAGTATCTCATGTTGAGTTGACCCACATAGTTGACTTGTACGTTGAGTTGACCAGCCCAGTTGACTCCTGTGTTGAGATGATCAACCCCATAGCAACTGAATGCACAGAAATGAGGAAAGAGCATTCAAATCCTTGCTTGGGGGGCAAACCCTGATTCTGCACATCCCATATGGACACCCTTCAACCCAGGAGGCAATCTGAGACATGTCGCCCTCAACCTCTCCTGAAGTTGCTCTGCTTTCTGTAAATGCAGAGGTATCTGGGAGAGAAATACACTCTTTTATTATCTTCAGGTCCCAAGGAGATGGGGAAAAAAGAGAGGCACCAGGAAAGGACAAACTTGTAGAGGAGCTCTTGGCTGGTTGCTGTCCCCAAGGATAGGTCTGGTGGCAGATGTAACCAAAAATCAACTCTTGGCCCCAAAATGCCTCCTCTCCTATTACTTCACTGCAGCTGTGTGGTTGCTTCAGAAGAAGAACCATAATCTTGCTTAAATCCTCTCAAAACCCCCCTGTCCTGAGTCCTCTCTGAGGCTCTGAGCTCTGTATGGAGCCAGCTCACACAAACACCTGGTAAAATGTCCCCAGAGCTTCCAAAAGAGCCTTTCTCCCTGAAATGACTCATTTTTGTAAGAGAAGACAACTCTCAAAAGGTTCATCCTGTTTTGACGCCCATTGATGTGCTGGGTTCCCTGCTGGCTTCTTATCTGGAGAAAAGCTGTGGTGTCATCCCATGAAAAAACGCAAAAGTTCCATAAAGTCCTCTGATATTGTGATGAGATTGAGCAAAAATTAGCATCAGCATCGGTTTTGTCATGAAATGGTGACAGGAAGAAATGCTCTTGCACAAGGCAGAGGAACAGGGCTATTGATGAGATCAGTGAAAACCAAGGCACGTTTGATGTCTTCAGACCAGTCTCCACAGTTTTTGGAGGGAAAATTCACAATATTCTCATCTTCTCCATGAGGTCCAGAGTTGTTTGGGGGAAGACGCGCAATATTCTGGTCTTCTCCATGAGGCTCCAGGCTTTACAGGAACCACCAAGTGCAAAAAAGCACCATATCCACATGGAAAGCCAAGTGCTGCCTGCACAGGATAAGCGTCAAACGCTCTTATTATTTTGCATGAATAAACTAATTTATTTATTTTACTTTTCACTAGTATGGATGACCCATGGACTGAGTACCAAGAGAGCACACCCAAAATCCCGTGCATTGGGAAGGTGGACCAAGGTCTTGCATGCCAGACCTCTTGCAGCGAGAACAATGTTGCATTTATGGGATTAAAATGATGCTTTTCATCTTTTTCCCCTCCAACAGCAAAATAGCGGGAGGCAAAATTATCTGCTCCTGAGTGAACACGTGGCTTAAAATCTTCAGTGTCCAATGTCTGGGCTTGTCTCGCAGCTGGAGGCCCGCGAGCATCCGTGTGCTCGAGGGGGAACACCAAGGGGAAAACCTCCCTAGATGGAGAAACGCAGAATTTAGCACCATGATGGTCTAGACATCTCAGTGGGAAGATAAAAAAAATAAGAGATTGCTCTTTTGGGGGAACCCCCCCCTTCTTGGCATCTATTGTTCGTGCCTACCTCAAATGCGCGGTGATTTATTGCAGGGTGTGAGCTTTGGGGACGAACGTATTCCCAGAAGGTGGCAGCTGGAGCCCGGTTTAATTGCCAAATATCATCTAACCTGCTGGAATCAAGCCTTTGATGAGGCTTTATGGGCATTGATTTGGAGAATAGGTCTGATAGCCAAAAAAAAGGGTAAAAATGTAAGGCAGCTGTTGCCGATAGCGGCGTGTTTATCTTGGGGGAAACAAACACACTCAGGCGCTGTAAATACTCGGGAAGCGCCGGGAACCTGTGGGAAAAGACGGATGGAGTCCCAGCCATGAATCCAGGATAACAGAGCAAAGCTGCCAGCCCCATGGATTTACAGGCAGCCAAACACAGGCAAGGGTAGAAAGCTGCTATTTCATGTATTCATCCTTTCTTAGTTTTAATTATTTTTTTTTTTACGCATAAATTTTATCTTTATTTTTCCTTTTTTCCCCCGACCTTTCAAATCACTTTAGCTGCGTAGCTCTTGACCATCAGCATCCAGATGACAAAGTGAGCAGAGAATTGCCCAACCCCTTGTAGATCAGCTCGAATCTTGGGTGAGGAGTAAATTTTGGGGGACTGGGGATCGAGTAGGGCAGGAATTGCAGCTGATTCCCGGGGTGTCTTCACAGAGGAGAGAAATGGTGAGCAATAAAACCCATAAAGGCTCTTTCATTTCCGGAAGCGGCGGCACTTTAGGTCTTGGCAGCGACCCGAGATCAAAGTATCCTAAATTTCCTTATGAAATAAAATTATTCCAGCTATCACTGAAATATTGCCATTGAGCTGAAAATGTATTTCCCGAAGATCTTGCGTCTACCTAAAAGAGTCTCAGATTTATGGGCTGCTTTTTTTTGCCAGCAATATATTAACTCCTCTTTCAGATAAAAATAATTAAAGACTGTTGAGAAGTTGGGAAGGGGGGAGCATTCAACGTGGTCACTGATGCCTTAAAACATTTAAAAAATCAAAGTGCTGCAGACAGTTGCCCACCACCTCCCAGGTGAATATGACCTCCTTGATGAATAAAACTGCCGAAAAGCCATATTAGAAGTGGAGATGAATGCAAAAAAAAAAGAAAAAAAAAGAGATGATTGGACTCCACGTTGGTGATCACAGTGGTTAATGTTGATAGCAGCTTTGCAAGGTGCAACTCTTGTTTCCAACTCAATGGGAAAATGGGGGTTGTTTTGTTCTAGCTTGTTCAGCAGCTTCTCCTCCCCCCTCCCCACATGTCATTGATAAAGGAGGATTCAACGTGAGAAATCAGAAAATCAGCTTTTCAGGCATTTCCCCTTCTTTACCCAAAATTTCATCATTATTGGAGATACTTGAGGATGTTTATCTGGCCATGGGAAGATGTTTTTCTGTAGAAAAGACTGCTGTTTATAAAGGGTAGTATTATTTTTTTTTTTTTAAGATTTGCAATGACACCACATATGTCACCTTCCCTCCACAGCTGAGAGTTTTTTACGTTGCCGTCTTTGCGGAGGGCTTGTGCATGCGGAGGTTCATGATATATGCATTCATTATCTGCATATATCTAAGTGAAAATGAAGAAATACAGCTGAGGGGGAAGGGAGAGGCACCTCCGGAGGACGATAGATCTCACTCGGAACCGCCAGCGAGGACAGTTCACCCTCAGCAGGTGATGCCGACTCTGCCTCGGCCATAAAGTGAATTGAGAGTGACCCTCTTGCTCTTCAGTGTCTCATTTCTAGCTGGCAAACTCCACAGCTTTTGCTTGTTTTGACCAAAATTCACCCCTTACCCTGAAAGATGAACACCAGGTTGTCACAAGCTGCTAAAGGAAGCTCCTTATGCCACCATGAGCTCAATAAAAATAGATTGAATGCAAGTAAATGGCTGGAAATGGAAAAGAATCCCGTTTTTAAAGGCATTGTCCATTCTCGGTCAATCTTGGACGTGTTGGTTGACATGTGGCTGGAGATGAGCCGTGTGTGCCCAGGTGGCCAAGAAGGCCTCCAGCATCCTGTCTGAGATCAGCACTGGTGTGAACAGCAGGACTAGGGCAGGGATCGTCCCCCTGCACTGGGCACTGGGGAGGCCCAACCTCAAATCCTGGGGTCAGGTTTGGACCCATCCCTGCAACAAGGACCTTGAGGGGCTGGAGTGTGGCCAGCGAAGGGCAACGAAGCTGGGGAAGGGTCTAGAGCCCCAGTGTGGTGAGGAGAGGCTGAGGGACCTGCGGGTGTTGAGCCTGGAGAAAAGGAGGCGCAGGGGAGACCTTCTGGCTCCCCACAACGCCCTGCAAGGAGGTTGGAGCCAGGTGGGGTCGGGCTCTTCTCCCAAGGAACAAGTGACAGGACAAGAGGAAACGGCCTCAGGTTGCACCAGGGGAAGTTTAGGCTGGAGATGAGGAAAAATGTCTTCCTGGCAAGGGTACCGAAGGGCTGTGCCAGGCTGGGCAGGGCAGTGGTGGAGTCCCCATCCCTGGAGAGGTTTCCAAGCTGTGGAGATGTGGTGCTGAGGGACATGGTTTAGTGGTGTCCTGGCAGTGCTGGGGGAACAGTTGGATTCCACGATCTGAAAGGTCTCATGCAACCAAAACAATTCTATGATTCCTCCTAGTCAAAATTGCCTCCAAATGGGCTCACATAATGCCTCTGAGGCTAGCAGGAGCATTTGTGCAAGAAACACCACTGCCTCAACAAGTATTTTTCATTTTTTAGGAATATTTGGTAGCCAGGAGGCTCTCTGCACTGTGAGCATCCTTTGCTCTCGGCCTAGATGCTGATTCCCTAAATGCTGACTTTAATATTCTTCCCAGCATCCAGTCAGTGAGGTATTTCCCAATAGAATAGAATGATAGAATCACAGAATCATAGAATCACAGACTGGTTTGGGTGGGAAGGGACCTTTCAAGGCCACCTAGTCCAACCCCACTGCAGGGAGCAAGGACTCCTGCAACTAGAGCAGGTTGCTCAGATCCCAGCCAACCTCCCCTGCAATGGTTCCAGGGATGGGGCAACAACCACCTCCCTGGGCAACCTGGGCCAGGGTCTCAGCATCAACATTCCTTCCTTCTCTTTAGTCAAAATCTCCCTCTTTTATTTTAAAACCATCACCCCTTGTCCTGTTCCAACAAGCCCTGCTCAAGTCTGTCCCCATCATAAAATAATGGATGAATAAATAAAATACGATGAAAAGAACAAAAAAGGATGAATCAAGTCTGTGTTTTTGCTACAACCATGGGCTAACACAAATGGAGACTCAACATTTCTGCAGGATAAACCCTGGAGCAGAGCAAACCCCTCTTTCTATTTTTCTCCTAAAAAAGCTCTTGGCCATTGCATAAGCACTGGATAAAACAGAGGGGAAAACACCACGTTGGACAACACCAAAACACTCTTGCCAAGCACTGCTTGGGTTTGCCACTGGATGGGGCATCTCCCCTGAGTGTAGGGGAAAAAAGTATTTATTTATCACATATTTGCATTTATTTTTTTAATCTTTGCAAATCCTCCTCCCAACTCCAGCTCTGTAGAAAGGGGGGAGGTGCTACAATTTTCAATGAGAACAACGATTACCACTAAATATTCCTCTCCTCTCCAAAGATACCCATCCTCAAAAGGCTCCAGGGATGTCTCTGCAACATAAACATGAGAATAAAACCTGCAAGAGCCCGTCAGAGCTTTAGTAGACAAGGTTAATGTACCTTGAACAGCAGCATTAAACAACTTTGTTCTTCTTATTTTAAGTGGAGAGCTGAGATACCTACACACATTCTAAAGTGTTATTTTTATAGAGGGAGACCATTAAAGCACCTTCCAAAACAAACTGGCACAGGGAAACATCAAAGAAGCTTCTTCAAAGTAACCTGAAAATACTTGCATTTTGAGCAATCTAGCCCCTGGCCCAACAAAAGTTCCCAAAAGAGCAAACTGTGAATTTTTTCGGAGGGCAAATCAAAAGGCTTTGAAGTAAAAGGTAGCTGAGGAACCCCAAAAATGCACAAACTTCCTCTTGCCGGACACGAATTGTCCAGGAAAAGTTTTCAATTGCCTGGAGAGTTCTTGCAAAAAAAAAGGAGCCGATTAATTTTCCAACAGTTCTTCACTGCAAGCAATTAACTGTGAATAATTTATGATCAAAATCTTGCCCGATACTTTCAAACCTTCCCCTGTGCTCTCCTCTTTCCATCGCAACCTGCTAATCCCACAAGAGGCATCACTGAGCAGCCACATTTCCCTCAAGCATACACCAAATCTCAAGCCCACGTCAGGCTACAATGGGAAGGTTCCACCCCCAAGCCCCAGCCAGGTTCACCGGAGCTTCTTGGAGGACAAAGAAGATGATAGTAAATAAATATGGCGAGTTTTGGAGAGATGAGCTGAAAGAAGTGGATTATGTATGAGTCTCAGATGCACGAGGTGCTGGGAAAATGGGAGATTTATGGGTTTTACACATCTTCTGTCCCAATAGCAAAAGCGACGTCAGAGCTGTTGCTTTGAGGATGGGCAGCCAGGAAGGAACACGCTCAGGAACAGTCCTCCTCAGCAAAAGTTTAACCATTGGCCACCATTTTCTAACGGACAACTACAGTCCTGCACCAACTCCTCAGCCAGAACAAGTCTTGTAAAGTGCAAACAGATCAAGGCCATTGCAAACCCCACCCACAACCTCAATGTAGACATGTGCCAATGATTCCAGCAAAGATCCCAACACAATGTATGCAATGATTTTTTGCAGCCATCCATGCAGTCCATGAACACCCCATGAGCAACATTGCAATTTTTAACAATCAGAGACTCATAGACTGGTTGGAAGGGACCTTTAAAGGATGTCTAGTCCAACTCCCTAGCAATGAGCAGGAACATCTGGACTCTGTACTCAGCACTGGTGAGGTCACCCCTTGAATCCTGGGGTCAGTTTTGGGCCCTTCACTCCCACAAGGACATTGAGGGGCTGGAGCGTGGCCAGGGAAGGGCAACGAAGCTGGGGAAGAGTCTAGAGCAGGAGTGTGGTGAGGAGCAGCTGAGGGACCTGGGGGGGTTGAGCCTGGAGAAAAGGAGGCTCAGGGGAGACCTTCTGGCTCTCCACAACTCCCTGCAAGGAGGTTGGAGCCAGGTGGGGTCAGGCTCTTCTCCCAAGGAACAAGTGACGGGACAAAAGGAAACAGCTTCAAGTTGCACCAAGGGAGGTTGAGGTTGGAGCTGAGGAACAATTTGTTGGTGGTCAGGGTTGTGAAGGGCTGTGCCAGGCTGGGCAGGGCAGTGGTGGAGTCCCCATCCCTGGAGGGGTTGCCAAGCTGTGGAGATGTGGTGTTGAGGGACATGGGTTAGTGGTGCCCTGGCAGTGCTGTGTTAATGGTTGGACCTGATGATCTTAAGGGTCTCTTCCAACCAAAAGGATTCTATGATTCTATGATCTTTAAGTAGATCAGGCTGCTCAGAGCCCCCTCCAACCTGTCTGGGATAAAGCCTCTGGGATGTTTATATTGCAAACCAAAGCTCTGCTGGCTTCATTCAAAACTGGATCAGGAACTGCGCAGTGTAAACACAAATAGAAACCTCCCTTTTTGGTGGGCTTGTAGATATTGGGCTGAAACCAGCAGACCTAAACCAACCACAGAAACACAGGCGAGATGTGCACAGGAGCCTGCAAAGATTTCCCCATGCATGGGAAAGCCCCAGAATAGAGCAGTGCTGCAGCACACCTAATAAAACCCTCTCCTCCCTTAAATCTGCCTCATTTCTGGCTGTATCCTGCCATGACGCCTGCAAATTTTCCCTTTGGGAGATGGAAAGAAACCCCCCTGGAGCCGCCTGTTTTCCTCTTTCCCATATGGCAGATAAATCAGAGCTCCCGACTCACTGAGTCCCCACTGCGCATCCCTCTCTCGTAGCTCTCCGGCTCCTCCTGGGCTTGCCTCTTCCTCTGAATTTCCTTCTAAAATGCAAAAATCCCCAACGAGAAATGAATCTACACAGCAGAATACAAAATGAGGGTTTTCCTTGAAGCTTCCCGGCATGGGCAGAGAATCATCCCCATCCAAGCCCTGAGCCAGGACACCAAAGCTTGCGGTGGGAGCTCTCGATTAATTGCCTCAATTTAAACATCTTCCATTTGCCCATTTGAAAGCAATTTTTTTGCCATATTTCCAGCCTCAATGACAAAAGAGAGGTTTGAGACGTGGCACAGTGATTTATACAAGCTCCAGCAGCCACGGAGTTACAAATCGTTTTGAACTCCCCTAATTGCACTTAATTACACTGTCTTCTCCATTCACTCTGAACGATAGACCCTAAGATACCTTCAGCCTCGTCTGAACCCAACACGATGAGGAAACTGGGGACAAAAAGGGAGTGGGAAGTGTTCATGGTGTGAGACAGAGGCACCAAGGCGTTTTTTCAACTTTTTTTGCACGCTGAGAAAAGGTACAACCTGGTCTTGGAGGTACATCTCTGTGGACCTAAGGGTTCAGGAGGAGGAATGCTGAAATGGTTTCATGCCTGGAAAAAGGAGGCACCCACGTACAAGGTGGAAAAGGCTAAGGGGAACCAAGTTATCGCTCAGAAAATGTCTTCAGGAGAGATAATTTCTGTCATTAACCACTTAGAGCAATGCCAGCCTCCTGTCTCAGAAGTATTTAGGAGGACACCCATTGTTACGTCTTTAGTGGGAGGTGGCTGGACCTTCTTGGCACAATTTGCTGAATAGGTTGGGTTTGGTACTCTTGCTGGAGATGGCCACGTTGCACTTGCATCCTCCACAGACACATGCTCATGTCCTCCATGGGCTCAGTTTCCTCCAAGAGGAACAACCCAATGTCCCCAGAGTACATCATCGGGCACTGATTAGAAAGGGGCATCAAAGCAGGGAGGATCTCCCCAAAAAGAGGTCCTTGTGGTGACCCCAAGCCTTCACAAACCCAACAGAGAAGTAATTTCAAAGTGAACCCAGCCTGTACTGTTATTAGAAAGGGGACAAAACCAATGTAATGTGAAATTCAGCTGCTGCTTCACATCCTTAATCCTGGGGGGTTTTTTGGCAAAGGGAAGGTCATAGCAAGACTCGGGGCCGAAAGGGCAGCCTGGGGGAAATAATCCTGCTGTTATTGGCTGCTCTTTATTAAAAGGGGCTTCCAGAGGCAGCAAGACTCCAAAGACTCACTGAAAAGATGTTCTGCAGCGCCATGGACCCAATGAAGCTTTTGGGCTTTCCCCTGAGATGCCCCTACCCTAATTATCACCAGTTTAGGGAGGAATCAGGCACTTTTCCAGGATATTTTCACAAACTGAAGGCGGCACCTCCATTTGCAGTGACCCAAGATTTCTCTTCACTCCTTTAGGAGGAAAGTTGAGGCCAAGGGGGTTTTATTTTCTTTGTCACCTGCCGGGTGCCCACGGTTCTGGCACCGATCAGGCACATTTGTCACTGTCAAGCCCTAATTTTAGCGATCGGGGCTGGCTGAAGGACTGTGAGACCCTCAGCTTCATGGACTTCTTATTTTAAGCTCCGTGTTTCAGTTATTTTTAGCTGGTGACCATTTCTCCACATCCTACTGATGTGCCAAAATTTTGCAGTGAGAGCAGCCCGTATTTCAGGGGGTTTCCACAAAAAAATGTTTCCCTCCAGGCTGCCCATGGCTTGTAGGGATCATAACAATATGTTTTCAATACTTGAGCTTTAAAGCAAGATTCTCTGCACAGCCTGATTTCTAAAAAACAAAGGAAAACACAGCAAAAAAACTCTAACTGCCCCTAAACACTCCCTGCATTTAGGAAAGGGGCAATATAATTTTTGTGCACCTGAAATGAGTAGATATTCCCCCAAATAAAGTTCCACCAAGGTCATAATTCACCACATCCCACGCGATTAATATATGCAATGGTGCAATTAATACGTCTAATTTCCTAACGAATACCAAGTGAAGCAGCCTTACCGTTTCGGGGGTGCTTGAGGAGCCGCTGCCCTGCAAGCGTCCTCCCAATGCCCCAAAACCAAGATATTCTGGGTAGGGATCACAACCTGGGAAAGCAAAGGATGAAATATTTGGACATTAAGAGAAAATGAGAAAACGAGAAGGCAAAACATTAAGCAGAGGATGAAGCTTCTTGCACTTTCAGCAAAGCATGGTGGGCAAGTCCCCTCTCAATGCACTTTTTTTGCAGGATCATAGAATCATTAAGGTTGGAAGAGCCCTCTAAGATCATCAAGCCCAACCATCAACCCAACACTAACATGACCACTAGACCATGACCTGAAGTGCCACATCTACACGTGTTTTGAACCCCTCCAGGGATGGTGACTCCACCACTGCCCTGGGAAGTCTGTTCCAGGGCTTGACCACTCTTTCAGTAAAGAAATTTTTCCTAATATCAAACAGTGGGGAAAATAGAAGGAATCAAGGAAAGCTTAGGTGGGAACATCCCCTTGGAGGTGAAAGTGGGGCTGATGGCTGAGCTAGGTCAGACCTCCACGGATTTAGCCCATGAAGGTTTGAACATCTTCAAGGAAGGACAAAGAAAATCAGATTTGTAGGGGTCGAACCGAGATGTGTCCAGAGAACGAAGGCGCGCTCGTTGCCAGTCTATCTGCAAGGGATGAAGGGTGAGGCAGACCCGGCCCGTCCTTCTCAGCTCCTGGAGGGCGGCGAAACCCCAACACGGGATCTTGCTGAGGGTTAGCGGGACAATCCGGGTCTGAAAAAGGAGAAAAAAGGGAAAAAGCTATGAAGCAGCACTGCCCTGGGCCCTACCCTTGTTTCATGCCGGCCATCGCCATCCTCCTGGTTAATTATAATCTTGGCTCGAGTGTAGAAGTGCTTCTACACTTGGGCTCACTCAGGCAGAGCCACTAACCCAAAACCAGGGGAGCTCCCAGTCGTTGTTTAATAAGGAAAAATTCACGCAGATGTTAGAGATGATGCTGCATCCACCAAGGATTTGGCCTTCACAGAGCCCGAGGTTGGGGTTCCTAGGCCCATCCAGTGGAAAAATGAAGATGGGCTGAGCAAGGAGCAGCATGGCCATGGGGGTGTTTTGTGTCTGACTGTGAAAAAAGGAATACAAGAGAGAAAAATCCCCAGATCTCTGAATACACATCACCTCTAGCAAGCCCCTCAGATCTCCAATACCTGTCCGATAAATGTCTCTCGATAAACATCACCTCCAGATATTGCCTCTACATTTGGTGATAAACATCACCTGAGATCTCAGATATATGTCTGGTGTATCTACCTTGATATACATCACCTGGTAGAGAGCTCCTCAGATCTCCAATGTATGTCTGATATATGTCCCTTGATACACATCAACTCTGTCAAGCTCCTCAGATCTTCCGTACACCTCTGATATATCTATCGTGATATAAATCACCTCTAGACAGCTCCTCACCAATATACATCTCTGACATGTGTCACCTGACTGGAGCTCCTCAAATTTCCATTATCTACCTGATACATCTAGCATGATATACATCATCTCTAGTGAGCTTCTCAGACCTCCAATGTATAGCTGATATATGTCCCTTGATACACATCACCTCTAGAGAGCTCCTCAGATCTTCAATATACATCCAATACATCTACTTTGATATATATAAGCTGGTAGAGAGCTCCTCATGTTTCTGATATATGTCGTGTGTATATATATACACATACGCCTTGATCTGCTGAGCTGCTCAAATTCAAATGTACATCTGATATATGCACCTCTAGATACACACCACCTCCAGAGAGCTCCTCAGATCTCCAAGGCACATCTGAGGCACTCATCTCTGCTACGTATCACCTGCAGAGAGCTCTGCCCTATGTGATGGGGCTTTATGGGAGATCCATGAGAACCATTTCCCCTGGTTTTAATTCCAATAACAACACGCACATTTTGGGGCCTGGATCCATCACTGCAGCCAGGATCATGGGTCTAAAAGACCCATATATGGGGAAGCTTGCCTAGGAAGTGCCATTTCTGGAAACCTGGACATTACCAAGGCCATCGCCCAAGGTGACGTATGGAACCAACTGGGGGATTTCAAGGCAAAATGGAGCAGAAATCCTCAAACATGGAAAACATGGTGAAAGGGGAAAAAGGTCAAGATGCCCCTTGACTTCTCAGGCAAGTATAGGTCCTGCTGGGAGGTTTAGAGACCTAATCTGGGTAATGCTAAATGCTCAGAAGAATCTTGAGCCCAAAACTCTTCCACCACAACAAATGCTGAAATATCCTTATGGATATTTATGAACAGGAATAAAAAAACCCTATGGATTGGTGGCTTGGAAGAGCATGCACAGGCTGACAGGAAAATTCACATCAAGGACCTGGGACTTGATTTGCATTGGGTTTGTCCTGACAACAGTATAAAAAAGCTCATGTTTTGCAGCAATCCTTCATCCCTGTAAAGACTTTCCTCCGTCTCGTGGGAGAGATTTTTATGATCTGGGCTCACCACATGAACAAAACATGAGGAGCGGAAGAAAAGGAGCAGATAAATAAGGCTCTGCCAGCGCTGAAAGAGCTCTGGTAGACTGATTTTCATCCTTGAAGGTGATCAGGGCTGAGGTTTTGGATGCTGAGTGCAGGTAGGACAAAAATAAGGGCTTATATAGCTTCTGCACAAAGATGTAATTTTCATTCCCATCATGAAAAACACCAAGAACCAACCCCATCGGGGACATAATCATAGAATCATTTAGGTTGGAAGAGACTTTTAAGCTCATCAAGTCCAGCTATTAGCCCAGCACTGCCAGGGCCCCACTAACCCATGTCCCTCAGCACCACAGCTCCACAGCTCTGAAACCCCTCCAGCAATGGGGACTCCACCACTGCCCTGCCCAGCCTGGCACAGCCCTTCACAGCCCTGACTACCCAACAAATTGTTCCTCAGCTCCAACCTCAACCTCCTCTGGGGCAACTTGAGGTCAGTTCCCCTTGTCCTGTCACTTGTTCCCCGGGAGAAGAGCCCGACCCCACCTGGCTCCAACCTCCTTGCAGGGAGTTGTGGAGAGCCATAAGGTCTCCCCTGAGCCTCCTTTTCTCCAGGCTCAACCCCCCCAGCTCCCTCAGCTGCTCCTCACCACACTTGTGCTCTAGACTCTTCCCCAGATTCATTGCCCTCCTTTGGACACGCTCCAGAACCGGAGGTGTGAACCCTTCCAGGGTCTTCTCCCTGAAGACCCTTGAAGAGCGAGATAAGTCTTTTTGAGCCAGCTCACACTTTTAGTGACTTCAAAAGGCATCCTTTGAAGTCTAGCAGAGGCCTTTGAAGTCCTCCCGACACGAAAGGGAATGGAGGAGATGCCTCCTTCAAGATGCTCCACCACGGGCGACACAAGTCAGCAAGATACATGGTGCCCCAGGCAATCGTGGTTGCTTGGAGCAGCTGCCTGAGGGTCACAAATGATACAGCATTTATGACAAGCCATCAATACCCAAAATGCCCTAAATCCTGATCTACTTCACCTGAGTATCACCCAACAGTGGAGATGTGAACCCACCACCCTGGGACCTCAGCTGGCACGTAGGTTGCAAAAAGCCAAGGGCATCCCTCTTAAGAAAGATTTAATTAAGTGTAAGGGAATGCTAATAAAGGATATCTAGGAAAAATAATAATAACAACCCAGGATTTTTGCAAAATGTCTAGGATTTTAAAGAAAGAAGGCTCTTCCCACTGTGTTGCTTTGCTTCCAGATCATGATGCTTTCAACGTCATCGTACTAATACTGTTTAATTATGACTGTGATTTTTTAAAAAATGTAATGGCAGCTCCTCTGATTTAAGTGGAAGCAACAAATGATGAAATCCCCAATAACGCTGCTGGTTTTTGATGAATGATTTTTATACCCTAGGCTGTGCCCAGGAGCAAGTGGTGCTGGCCCACAGAATCACAGAATGTCAGGNCCTCTAGAGAGCTCCTCAGATCTTCAATATACATCCAATACATCTACTTTGATATATATAAGCTGGTAGAGAGCTCCTCATGTTTCTGATATATGTCGTGTGTATATATATACACATACGCCTTGATCTGCTGAGCTGCTCAAATTCAAATGTACATCTGATATATGCACCTCTAGATACACACCACCTCCAGAGAGCTCCTCAGATCTCCAAGGCACATCTGAGGCACTCATCTCTGCTACGTATCACCTGCAGAGAGCTCTGCCCTATGTGATGGGGCTTTATGGGAGATCCATGAGAACCATTTCCCCTGGTTTTAATTCCAATAACAACACGCACATTTTGGGGCCTGGATCCATCACTGCAGCCAGGAACATGGGTCTAAAAGACCCATATATGGGGAAGCTTGCCTAGGAAGTGCCATTTCTGGAAACCTGGACATTACCAAGGCCATCGCCCAAGGTGACGTATGGAACCAACTGGGGGATTTCAAGGCAAAATGGAGCAGAAATCCTCAAACATGGAAAACATGGTGAAAGGGGAAAAAGGTCAAGATGCCCCTTGACTTCTCAGGCAAGTATAGGTCCTGCTGGGAGGTTTAGAGACCTAATCTGGGTAATGCTAAATGCTCAGAAGAATCTTGAGCCCAAAACTCTTCCACCACAACAAATGCTGAAATATCCTTATGGATATTTATGAACAGGAATAAAAAAACCCTATGGATTGGTGGCTTGGAAGAGCATGCACAGGCTGACAGGAAAATTCACATCAAGGACCTGGGACTTGATTTGCATTGGGTTTGTCCTGACAACAGTATAAAAAAGCTCATGTTTTGCAGCAATCCTTCATCCCTGTAAAGACTTTCCTCCGTCTCGTGGGAGAGATTTTTATGATCTGGGCTCACCACATGAACAAAACATGAGGAGCGGAAGAAAAGGAGCAGATAAATAAGGCTCTGCCAGCGCTGAAAGAGCTCTGGTAGACTGATTTTCATCCTTGAAGGTGATCAGGGCTGAGGTTTTGGATGCTGAGTGCAGGTAGGACAAAAATAAGGGCTTATATAGCTTCTGCACAAAGATGTAATTTTCATTCCCATCATGAAAAACACCAAGAACCAACCCCATCGGGGACATAATCATAGAATCATTTAGGTTGGAAGAGACTTTTAAGCTCATCAAGTCCAGCTATTAGCCCAGCACTGCCAGGGCCCCACTAACCCATGTCCCTCAGCACCACAGCTCCACAGCTCTGAAACCCCTCCAGCAATGGGGACTCCACCACTGCCCTGCCCAGCCTGGCACAGCCCTTCACAGCCCTGACTACCCAACAAATTGTTCCTCAGCTCCAACCTCAACCTCCTCTGGGGCAACTTGAGGTCAGTTCCCCTTGTCCTGTCACTTGTTCCCCGGGAGAAGAGCCCGACCCCACCTGGCTCCAACCTCCTTGCAGGGAGTTGTGGAGAGCCATAAGGTCTCCCCTGAGCCTCCTTTTCTCCAGGCTCAACCCCCCCAGCTCCCTCAGCTGCTCCTCACCACACTTGTGCTCTAGACTCTTCCCCAGATTCATTGCCCTCCTTTGGACACGCTCCAGAACCGGAGGTGTGAACCCTTCCAGGGTCTTCTCCCTGAAGACCCTTGAAGAGCGAGATAAGTCTTTTTGAGCCAGCTCACACTTTTAGTGACTTCAAAAGGCATCCTTTGAAGTCTAGCAGAGGCCTTTGAAGTCCTCCCGACACGAAAGGGAATGGAGGAGATGCCTCCTTCAAGATGCTCCACCACGGGCGACACAAGTCAGCAAGATACATGGTGCCCCAGGCAATCGTGGTTGCTTGGAGCAGCTGCCTGAGGGTCACAAATGATACAGCATTTATGACAAGCCATCAATACCCAAAATGCCCTAAATCCTGATCTACTTCACCTGAGTATCACCCAACAGTGGAGATGTGAACCCACCACCCTGGGACCTCAGCTGGCACGTAGGTTGCAAAAAGCCAAGGGCATCCCTCTTAAGAAAGNCCACAACCACGGGGACAACTGAGGAAACCCTGTTCAGGTTAAAAATAGTATAAAAGCAGAAATCAAAGCCCAAATTTCAGTTTAACTTTTCAGAATCACAGAATGATAAGATTGTTTTGGTTATAAGAGACCTTTAAGACAAAGTCCAACTGAGCTTCAGGAGCTCCAAAGGGTGATTATGACTCTCCAAGGACTTTGGAAACACCCGCTGTCACCTGCAAGGACGACTGAAATAAAACCTTTGATTTGTTGGGGTTTTTTCCCCCCCACATGCAATTTTTGTAGTATCTCCAGCCTCTTAAGTAAGAACAGGGGCTGGATGTTGGGGATGCTCAAAGGTGCAAATTTAAGGTGTTATTTTCATCCCTTTACCTCCCCAGTCCCAAAACTTCAAGCTGGTGTCAGGAGGCTGGGGCCAAACTCTTGTCAGTGGTGCCCAGTGACAGGACAAGGGGCAACGGGCACCAACTGGAACCCAGGAGGTTCCATCTGAGCAGGAGGAATAACTTGTTTGGTGTGAGGGTGTCGGAGCCTGGCCCAGGCTGCCCAGAGAGGTTGTGGAGTCTCCTTCTCTGGAGAGATTCCAAAGATGCCTGGACATGATTCTGGACCCCCTGCTCTGGGTGAGCTGCTGGAGCAGGGGGGTTGGACCAGATGATCTCCAGAGGTCCCTTCCAACCCCACCACGCTGGGACTTGGTGATTCTGTGATGGACTAACCCCATCCTTGCTCAAAGAGAGTGAAAAGGTGCAAGACGTGCCCATCACGTGCAATATTTCTGTATTTCTGCCAAAACAAAAGTTGTTCTGCTGCCAAACACGGTCTGGGAGAGACAAGTCCATTGGTGGAGCCCCTCTCTAGGTGACCTCTAATATCCAAAGCGGGCACGTACAGAAATATTGGGGGGACAGGCAGAGGTGCACGTGTGCATATCTGGGCCGGGGAACAAAAGCGGCCTCACTGATGGATACTG
This sequence comes from Brachypteracias leptosomus, assembly GCA_013401335.1. Classification (NCBI taxonomy): domain Eukaryota; kingdom Metazoa; phylum Chordata; class Aves; order Coraciiformes; family Brachypteraciidae; genus Brachypteracias; species Brachypteracias leptosomus. The sequence goes on from VYZX01025905.1 coordinate 50,400, forward strand.
GGGAGTCCAGGAGCTGCAGCAGCGGCACCACCCGGCTCAGCCTCAGGCCAGACACGGGAGATCTTGGCCTGCGGGCGGGGACTCACAACACATCCATTTGAATGCAGGGAGGGTTTTTTCCCTCTTTTTTCTTTTTCTTTTTTTTTTTTTTCTGCTTCACAAACAGCAAAGTGAATGTTTGAGTATCTCGGTGGGGGGTTAATGAGGACTCTGATTAGTTATTCAGATTTGCTGAGGCTGCCTCCATCCATCCTTGGATGGGGGAATAGCGGGAAAGGGGTTGCAGGAAAAGCTCTTAAAGACAACCTGCTTGGCTCTCACAGCTCAGACTGATGAAGGTTTCAGGGGGCTCCTGCTGCCTGTGGTCCCCAAAACCAAAATCTTAGGGGCAGATTTGGGGTGGAAAAGTATTTTCTCATCATTTGGCAGGGATGCGAAAAGCTGCTTCATGATGGGCCAGGATAAAGGATCAAGGGAAAATATTTGTAGGTTTTTCACATGGAAAAATAAATTTTTGGGTGCTTTTAATAAAATCTGCATGCAATTATGGTCAGAGGTACATGACCAAAAATGATGGATGCAAGGATGCATGGATGAACAGATACATGGATGAATGGATGCAACAATGGAAGGAATCATAGAATCACAGAATCATTTTGATTGGGAGAGACCTTTAAGATCATCAAGTCCCACCATTTCCCCATCCCTGCCAGGGCACCACTAAACCATGTCTCTCAGCACCACAGCTCCACAGCTCTGAAACCCCTCCAGCAATGGGGACTCGACCACTGCCTTGCCCAGCCTGGCACAGCCCTTCACAGCCCTGACCACCATCAAATTGTTCCTCAACTCCAACCTAAACCTCCCCTGGGGCAACTTGAGGCCATTTCCTCTTGTCCTATCACTTGTTCCTTGGGAGAAGAGACCAGCACCCACCTCTCTACAACCTCCTTTCAGGGAGTTGTGGAGAGCAAGCAGATCTCCCTTGAGCCTCCTTTTCTTCAGGATCAACAACCCTCAGCTCCACAGTTCTTGCTTAAGCGTCACTCAACTTAGTGTTCAATGGGGAGTTTTAGAGCATAAAGTCCACAATATTTGTGTCAAACCCCACAACTCCTGCCAGGACCTCCAAAGAAAGACAACCTGGAGTTATCCACTCAATTTTGGGAACTCTGGGCTCTCCATCCCAAACAGGCTCTTTCCTGAGAGCGCCTCCATAGCTTCTTCGTCTCTGTTTTAAACGGCGTGTTAATTGTTCTGAATTAAGAGCTCCAGCTGGAGGAGCAAACAAGCAATTTGCAACCTTCAGATAACACCCAACTTATCTCAAGTGATTTAAGTTGTTTGGGTTTTTTTGAGGGGGAAACTCGCCTTTCTGGTTGCGAATGCACTCTCAGACTTTGGCTAAAATCAAATTAATTAAGATCACATTAATTAAGAACAAATGCACCCATGTAGCAGAAGTGACCATTAGCCCATTGCCACAGGAGGTGGGATGGTAGGAAAAAAAAGAAATAAAAAATCTCCACATTTGGCTTTACTTTTGAGACAGGAGAAAAATCACCCGTCCTCTTCGCTCCTTGTCAATCCAATGACTGCAGCAGGGCTCATAATATTTTCTCCTCAACACACTTTTTTTTCGTATTACATTTACATCTTGTTTCAAAATATTCATGCCCCTGAAAAAAAACCCTTTCAAGCTTTATCCCTTTGCCCCCTTTTATCTTTTTTTACCTTTTCTTTTTTTATTTGCTGCTAGATAAAGGAGGTGAGAAAGACAGACCACGATGACTATTTGTTTACAAGTCTGGATTTTCAACATGGATAGATTTTTTTTTAAATTGGTATTTTCACCACTTTAAATCATTTCCAACATCACCCAGGGCATGGCGTTCAAGAAGCAAAGTCCATCCCCATCTCTCCACCCTGTCATGACTGGTTGCAAGAGGAACAAACAGTGAAAAGGACTCCACAGAAATGTTATTTCTCCAACAGAATCACATAACCACTTTGGAAAGGCAAGAAAAGCTTTCTATGATTACAACCAAGTGTCTGCTGCCAGATCAAGTGAAAACTCCTCTTGCTACCCCAGCCAAGGCTGAGTTGAGAGTCAACATCCATCAACTCCCATTGGCTTTCCAAGAGCACCAAGGCTGGGTTCCATCAGAGGACCAGTGTTGTGGATGGAGTGTCATGGTCCTCCAACAAGGTCTTCTGCTGAAGTTGGCACAGTTCATCTCCATTTTACATGGAAAAAGAGGTTTAAATGTGTCTGAAGACACTAAGAAGGGGCATCAAAATTCAACGATCCTTCTCCAGTGATGGAAGGCACCTCCAAAATACGGACCCGATGTTGGAGGACATGACCAACACTGCAAGGACTCATGCAGCCTTGGATTCCTGGATCCCCGAGGCCGATCTGTGCTACCTGAGGACCTCTCAGCTCACATATAAAGTAGGAGGAGAAGCGATAAATCACTTTGGCCCCTTCCCTGGGCACGGCAGCCCTCGATAAAAGACCCAAATTCAAGGGCAGCCGCCTGACACTGCGATTCCCAGCGCTCCCCATTACACAGATTAATTCTTCTTGATGGAGAATTACAATTAGGGCTCTGTCTTAAGGAGATATCAGCAATCAGATACCTTATCAAATGCCACCTCAATTATTCAAATAATCCCTGGCTCTCAGGTTTGGGTGCTGTTTAGGGAAAGCGGCCCGATTAATGTGCTGACACTTCCCCATCACGTCCGACACCCTCAACTTCATGTCTGATTACGGAATTTGCATTCAATTTAATTTTTTCCATCTGGAGTAAATGAATAATCCGAGTACCTACCCCAGCCTTAATTACATTTGTTAAATTAAAAACCCGGGATGTGAGAAATTTAAATGCATGTGGCTCATCGGCCAAACCCGCACGTTCAACCTGCCGCAGCCCTGCTCCAATTTCTCTCCCTTCCCTGCAGCCAGCCATCAAAGAAATTACAACTAGAAAACAAAAATTCTTTCTAAACGATGAAACAATAGATGATCTTTTGACATTTCCAGCGCTGTTTGCAGGGGAATGAGATAAAATGTAATAAATTCATATAGTTCTGTGTGTTTCTTGGCTCTGGCAGCTAAAATTTCCATCTCTTTATGCAGGAGTCCTGGGGAGCAGAAATCCTTGATAATGCCAAACAATTCGACACTTTATTTTCTCTTTACTCCGCACCACGCAAAACATAGGCTTCAAGCTGCCAGCTGCTGGGAGTGAAACCAGATGCCACATCCCTTTTCCAGATGGAAACAGGCTTTGCCCTGTCTGGGGGCGTGCGTGAGCTCCCCTCGGTCGCAGCCCTCCGTGACCCCGGGGATGCCACCAGCTTGGGGCAAAACCTCTCCCAACAACAACAAAAAACTGCTGCAATGGTGTTTTTTTACACTCGACCTCATTTGGGCCAGATCCTGATACCACCAGCCCCGGAGAACAACAGGGGAGATTTACCCCGAGCCACCAGATTTCCTAATTTTAAAATAAAAAGGTCAACGGGGGGGGGGATAAAACCATGGTGCTTGACATTTTTAAAATAGCTTTGCAGATGCTTCCTAAATTCCCCTTCTTCTGGAGAATCATCAAATGGGTTGGGTTGGAAGGGACCTTAAAGATCTCATTCCAACCCCCCTGCCATGGACAGGGACACCTCCCACTAGACCAGGTTGCACGAAAAAGGCTGGAATTAATCGGTGGACTCAAGGTGGCAGCGAGGGAAGTGTCCAAATAATTAAAGAATAATTCAACACGAATGGAAAATAAAGCATTTCCAGCTCTGGCCACTTCAGGAGCAATACTCCATAGATTACACGAGGGGAAATGTCAAATAAATCTATTTGGGTGTTGATTTCAATGTCAGCGGCAATGAAAACGTCGAGGAAAGTCTGTTCGTAGCGCTCCCGAGCAGTGAATTAAATAACTCGGGTGTGAGTGAGTGTGGTGGTGATGACCCCCCCGTCTGAGGCTTGCACGACTGGTAATAAAACACGGCTAAAAATATTCAGGCAAGCCACGCTTGGGTAAAGTGAGACAGGTGAAAGCAGAGCCGAAAATAGCTCTTCCCTTTGCTCCAAGCTTGCTCGCAGCTCAGGAGACATTTCTGCACGCCGGGGAAGCTGGATTTGACACCCCACTCCCCAAAAAATCCCCCTGGAGGGGTGTAACAGAGCTTGTGTCCCCCCCCCAGCAGAGCAGGAGGACTGGGCCATCAGAGAACTCCCCTGCTCGGAGCCCATCTGATGGCCACGGCGGTTCCTCGTCCTTCCCGGCTTTCTTCTGCTTTGTTTGGAGTTAACAGTTATGGTGCCGGAGGAGAAAACATCATGTTTTAGCAATGAGGTCCCCGGTGAGGCTGTTTAAAAATTAATTAGTGCCATGCAACATATTAGTGATGAATAGTAATTTTAGCCTTTGTACCTACTTCATCTCTTTCTGCATCATCATTATTGAAGCTTTTCTATGGTCCTCCCGGCCGACCAGGGACTAACACAGAGCGTACCAAAGAAATTGCTGCCTGTGTCTCTTGGAAATACCCCACCCTACAGCAAACACCCACCCCAAAGTTTTTTCTGTGGAGCTTTTAAATGAAAGTGATGTTTGCTGAGCTGGGTGGAAGGTAGGAACCTGCTCTGTTCATGAAGCAGGTGCTCATCATCCCAAAACTGCAGTTGTTCAAGGATATGAGCCTGGCTAGAGCTCCCCCCTCCATGGCTTCTATGCAAGGTGGGTTTTGTGGTATGGAGGCTTCATCCAGGATGGATGGAGTCCTTCTCTCCATGGATGGAGATCCTCCATGAGTGGAGATCCCCCAATCCTGAGGATGGAGAGCCTTCAAGGATGGAGATTTACCCAACCCTGAGGATGGAGAAACATCAAAGATGAAAAGCCCTCATCCCCAAAGATGGAGATCTGCCAACCCCAAGGATGAAGATTCCCTCATAAACCCAAGGAAGAAGGTCCCTATAACCCAAAGACAGAGATGCTCTCAACCCTGAAGGTGAAGATTCCCAAGCCTCAAGGATGGAGTTCCACAAAACATAAAGATGGACATCATCCTAAGGATGAAGATAGTGCACAGATGGGGATCCCCCAACCCCAAAAGTGAAGATGTCCAAAACCCATGGATGGAGACTCTCTAAACTTCAAGGATGGAGCTCCTCCTAGGCCCAAATACAGGGATCCCCCCAACCCTGAGGACATGGATCTGCAAAGCCCAAGGATCCTCCCAAGCCAGAGGATGGAGATCCCCTAACCTAAAGATGGAGACCTTCCAAGAAGAGACATCTCCAGCCACAAGGATGAAGATCCCCCAGAAACTCAAGGATGGAGACTTCCCCCTTCTTCTCCAATCCCAAGGAGAGCAATCACCCCCTGGGACCTCACTGGCTGCATTCCCCACTGCACATGTCACAGGGCAATCTCGGGAGCACCACCCTGCTCTGGTGACATCCATGCCTCCAAAGCACAACCCCAAACAAGCCACCATCCCACCCCTTCAGGCAGTGAGCAAGGTGGTGGGGACAGAGGAGCCGCGCCATGTCCACCGCCTTCAGGTGAAGGGCGAAGCTGAGGGAGATTTGTGGAGACATCTGGAACCGATTGGTTTTATGGCATGTTCCACATCACCGACAGGTACTTTGAAGCTGTTGAGCAGTAGCAGGAGGGCAGAGCCCCATGGGTGGGCTGCGGTTTGTGCTTTCAGCCCGAGCTGCCCCGGCATGACAAAGGAGCTGAGGAGACGGAGCTGACGTTTTCCAAACACACTTTGTGCCTCTGGGGGCAAATCCAGAAAGAAATTCAAACCTAAAAAGCCACAGAAACATAAAAAAAAAGAACCCACTCCCCTGTCTCAGTGATGCTGATCCCCACATCAGGCCATTAATGGCCCCATCACTAATTGTAACTGACTCAGATAAATTAAATGGCTCAGCTGCGAGGAAAGGCCCTTCGGAAGATTCAAAGATTGTTTGGTGGAAAAGAAATTAGTCGGGAATTTAAAAATCTTTTCCAGCAGCTCGCCGTGGACCCCAAAGCCCATGTGTTGCTGCTCGTGTGGCCCTGGGATGTCCCCAACAGGAGAAGTCACCGAGTTACAGAATCACAGAATAGCAGGGGTTGGAAAGGACCTCTGGAGATGCTCTGGTCCCACCCCCCTGCTCCAGCAGCTCACCCAGAGCAGGGGGACCGATCACGTCTAGGCCCCTTTGGAATCCCTCCAGAGAAGGAGACTCCACAACCTCTCTGGGCAGCCTGGGCCAGGCTCCAACACCCTCACACCAAACAACTTTCTCCTCCTGCTCAGCTGGAACCTCCTGGGTTCCAGTTGGTGCCGAGTTGCCCCTTGTCCTCTCACTGGGCACCACTGACAAGAGTCTGGCCCCACTCTCTTGCCCCCACCCTTTAGCTCTTGAGCAGCAGTGATCAGATCCTCTCTCAGGCTTCTCTTCTCCAGCTCAGCAGCCCCAGGTCTCGGACTTTCCTCATTAAGGGAGATGTTCCAGTCCCTTCATCATCCTTGTAGCCTCCACTGGACACTCTCCAGTAGCTCCTTGTCTCGCTTGAACTGGACACAACACTCCAGAGGTGGCCTCATCAGGGCAGAGGGGCAGGAGGACCTCCCTGAACCTGCTATTCACACTTCACACACTCCAGGAGACCATTGGCCTCCTCCGCCACAAGGGCACATTGCTTCCTCAGGGTTAATTTATTGTCCACCAGGACCCCAAGGTCCTTCTCTGTGGGGCTGCTCTCCAGCAGGTCATCCCTCACCATGGGGTTATTCCTCCCCAGGGCCAGGACCCTCCACTTGCCCTTGTTGAACTTCATGAGGTTCCTCTCCACCCAACTCTCCAGCCTGTCCACATCTCCCTGAACAGCAGCACAGCTCTGGTGTATCAGCCACTCCTCCTAGTTTTGTTTCATCAGCAACCCCCCTTGGTGAACATCCAGAAGCAGGAGGGACGGGGGCGTGCGGCTGTTAGTGCACCGAGAGTGAGGCTGCGCCTCCTCCCAGAAAACTCATTAAAAGCCTCAAGCGATGAAGAGGTCTGAAAATGGGAAGATTTGCTAGAAAATACCCCCAATGGCGAGAGACAGGCAGCGATGGAGCTGCAAGAGGAAAAGGAAAGTGGGTGGGAACACAGGGATGGCTTGGAGCAGGGCAAGAAGCTGGGGTTACACCTCTGGGTGCAGTGAGGTGCAGTGATTCACCCCCAAATACAGCAAGACAGTGATTTACCCCCAAATACCATAAGCTGCAGTGAACTACCCCCAAAACAGCAAGCTGCATTGATTCACCCCCAAAACGCAGTGAGCCACAATGACTGACCCTTCCAAATACAGTGAGCTGCAGTGATTTACCCCGAAAAGTGGTGACCTGTACTGCTTTAAACACAGGCACAGTGAGCTGCAACCATTTACAACCCCCCAAAAGCAGTGATCTGCAGTGATTGACACCCGGGTGCAGTGAACAGCATCGATCTGACCCCAGGCGTGGTGTGAAGCAGTGATTTACCCCTAAAAAGCAGCAGATTGCAGTGATTTAACCCCAAACACAGTGAACTGCAGGCATTTACCCCTCAAAAGCAGCGAGCCACTATGATTTAAACCCAGATGCAGTGAACTGCAGTGATTCAACCCCAGATGAGGCACAGTGATTTACCCCCAAAAGCAGTGAGCTGTGGTGATTTAACCCCAACAGCAGTGTGACGCAGTGATTCTCCCCCAAGATGCAGTGATTTAACCCCTGGGTGCAGTAAGACACAACGGTTTCCCCCCCGTTGCAGCACACCCCAGTGATGTACTTGAGGACTCCCCACAAACCCCCAAAACCTTCCCTGATTTTTCCTGGTGGGGACACCCCAGAGCCAAGCCACGCTCACCACAGACACCCCTTCTCCAACGTTAACACATTAAATTAATGCATTAAATCTCCTTGAGTTCACAGACATCCCTGGCAAAGGCCTTCTCCCCATCCCGGTTCCTTTTAGCTCATGCAAAATTGAGAGATTTTCAACTTCAGCCACTATTTCGCAGGCGGCAGCAGCTCAAAACCCCTTTTAGTGGAAGTTCAGAGGTATAAAAGATGCAGAATGGCCCTAAATTATTCACAGGGTGTTTCAATTGAAGCCCCGCAAAGGGATAAAGGGAAGGATCTGGTGGTGATGGAGCCACGACCCTGGGATGTCTCCTCACTCCTGTTCAGCTGGAAAAACCCTTCTTGTATTTACCGGGGAGAAGGGAATGAGAGGATCCATCCAGAAAGGGCTGGAAACACAAGGAACATCCATTTTTCAGGTGCATCCAACCCAGCTGCATTTGCCCTTCGGAGACACTCAAGCTTCCCTAAACTTCTGCAGGACTTGAGGAGCAAAGTTAAAGTGGGGCACAGGAAGAGAAATCACAAACCAAGAAACCAAGAAGCAACCAACAACAACAACAACAAAAATGCTGAAAAATGAATAAGAAACTCAGAAGTGATTTTGCATTTCAAACACAGGAGGTTTTCAAAAAGGAAAAACCCTGGAAGATATTTTTCTCTTCCTGTTTTCCCTCTCTGGTTTGCTTCTTTCTGTTTCATTGAGCATCCAGGTGCTCCCGAGCTGGGATTTCCATTTCTCCGGCTCCTACTCAGGGCAAAATCCCAACAACTGATGGTAAAAAAAAAAACCCCAAACCCCAAAAGTAGGACACTGAGCCCTGCTTCATCCAAACTCAGCTTGATGCTCACTAATTACCCAGTAATAGTATTTATATGCTGCTGGCACACTTGGAAATGCAGCTCCTAATAACCGAGGTCCGCATCAATATTAATGTCCCGGCTTGACTCTCGATACCCGGGGACCACCGAGAGACAAAGAAACATCACAGCAAAATGAAAAGAGGGGCAGAAAATGAATTTTAAAAGTATTTTTCTGTGTTTGGCAGGAAGGGATGGCTTGAGATCAAATGACAGGATCCCCCCTCGGCATGTACCAGCAATAAAATACACGATTTTTATTCTATAAAAGCAAATATAAATTGGACGTTCCCATCTGTGGGGCACAGAAGCAGTAGAAAAATGGTCACTGTCCATAAGCCCTGCCCCAAAGTTTGAGTTTCCCCATAGGATGGAGCAGGCTGGAAAAACTATTCTTATTATGGGAATAGAGCTCTAAAATTCAGGGCTTTCCCCTCACCTGAGTTGCTCCAAGACAACTGGCTTCAAATATTCATCCCTCGAAACTTCAGTCCGATTCGGTTGCCCAAACAAAACTTCAGGCTTTGGGTCAGCTCAGCAAGGAACTCTGCCTAAAATGACCTCCTCAGAAGCATTTTTTATTCCAGTGATGCTTCAATCCTCATGGGAAGAGGGAGCACATCCCTCAAACTCTCCGATATTCTGTTGCACATGAATATTTGCCTGCCGTAATTCGATTAAAAACCTCTTTTCTTCATCATTTCTATGCAGAGACACTTGGCAGACCGGGAGCTTTTAGGCAGAGTTTAAATGGAGTTAATAAACTATTAATAGCCCGCAGGAAGGCTGAGATAGATCCGAGCTGCTCCCCGCGCCTCGGTACCAGGTGTTATTATCCACGTCTGCATCGAAAAGAATCACAGAGGTCTTCCATGAAAAATGTGGCTCCAAGAAATCCAACGTTTCTCTTGAAGAGATGAGTATTTTCAGGATTTTGTCCATCAAAATGAAATCTGGCAATTTGAGAGTAAGCGTGGACACAGCATGTACCCTGTGGACATAGCATGTACCCCGTGGAACGCTGGGTGTGGTGTTAACCTGTACTCTGTTGGCCTCTTAATTAGTGTTGATCCACACTTCTTAGTTGTTAGTATTCAAAGAAAATTAATCAACGGCATAAAGTTCATGTCCAGAAACTCTACATTAGGATGTTCTCAGTCTTTAGGTGCTTTCATTTCTATGGAAGCTGAGAATTTCCCTATTTTTAGTCAAATTCCAAGCAAGAAACAGGCAAATTGTGGAAGGACCTTGAAAATGGATGTTCTCCTTCCCCAACAAACCGTGGTTATGGACCATTTACTGACATGGATTTAGTTGAGACGTTACTAAACAATAGCAATGAGTAACGTGTTGACCTCCCAGAGGAGACCCAACCCTGCGTTGATAACCACAATGCAAAAAGAATAACGTGTTGACCCTTCAGAGAAGAGCCAAGCCTGTGTTGATGAGTACAATGGCAATAAGAAACATGTTGATCCTTCAGAGAAGACCCAACCCTGCCCTGATGCCTACAATGGCAACAAGTAATGCATTGACCCTTTGGAGAAGAGCCAACCCTGTGCTGATGACTACGCTACGTAAGACTCAAGCCAATTGCCCGAAGACGACTGTAAAAATCAAATGTCGCTATAAAGTGACTTCAGATATTGCAAGAAATCCCCACAAGTGACTATTTATAAGCTCATTTGGTAATTTGGGCTGGAAGGAGCACTCTGCAGTTGTAGCCTTGGCCATCAATTCTGGTCAAATTCGAGAAGATCTTTCTATAAAGTCATTGAGTGACCCAGTGGAAATGGCAATTTTTCATACGGAAATTTTCCCAAAGCTTAAATCACCTCTTTATTAAGTATTTCTTATTTCTAACTTGTGGAAAGGGGCCGTGAGGTCTATTCCAAGAGGAGTCATCTATGAAAAGTCAGAGGGTAGAAATGAACCTTTCCCAGGGAAAAAAGTGAGGATTTCCACTCAAGAGATGGTGACTTGCAACACTGAAGGACCTGAAACCAAACCCTAAAAAGGAAGTTTCCTGTCTTTCTTTGTTGGGGTGATGGAATAAGAATCATGAGAAGAAGCAAAATCTTCTTCCAACTTCTTGATGGGGCTCTGAGCAACCTGACCTAGTTAGAGATGTCCCAATACATTCTATGATTCTACGATTCTCCAGCAGCAGATGCTCATCGCCTTTTGGGCACTCAAAAATGCCATTTCTCCAGTCAAAACCATGTCAACCCTCAAGAAGACCCTTCCCCACCACTTCCAACCATGAAAAGTGACAAGGGAGCACCTTGCCCCAACCCTTCCATCAGTACCAGAGAAAACACCTAAATCACCATGACTTGCAAACCCTTACCTGCCTCTCCTCCTCCTCATGGCTGCTCTCCCTCAGGAGACCTGCAAGATGCCCCAAACCTTCCCAAAATCATGACCTACCAAAAAAATAACCAAAATCAATGAGAAACGGAGCCAATTAACTAACGGAACTGACACAAGTCACCACCATCAACTCGCCCCATGGCCACCTGAGCTGGACATGGTTGGTTTATCGGCGCTTGATGTTGGCCCTCATTTTATTTACGATGAAATGGGAGCTGCAAGGACGGGGAAAAATATGAGCAGAAGCCATTTTGAGGGTCTCTGCAGCTTTCCGGCTCTCCATTGAGATGTTATTGGCTGATGTCCTACACAGCTGCTCTCCGCTGAATAGACACATCCCACCTCCAGCGCCGTTGGCCATCAACCAATGTGGGAATGAATGCAAGTTTGGGGGGGTTTATCAGTGACTCATTTGGGGATTTTTATGGTTTTTAGAAGAGGAATATGTGGTGATTTATCCGATTTAGTCAATATTGCAAGTAGATGGAAAAATCCATGAAAAGGAGGGTCCCATTTCTGCTATCTCCCATCAGAGTGGGCAGCAGAGGTGGTACAGCGTGGTGACCACCACCCCACAGTAAAGTGGGTCAAGACCATTTGATACCAAAACCGAGGGGAAATATTTGCTTTCTTCAGCAAGAAATGCTTCTTCTTCCAAAGTGCTTCTTCAGAACAGAGCAAAACGTGTAAGTTTTGAGATGCCTCAATGAAATTTAATTTTTGGTTTGAATCAACAGCTTCGCTCGGTGCCATTTTAATGCTATTTTATGTTGAAATGTCAATTGGAAACTAACATTTAAAAATGTCAAAACATTTCACGTCTGCAGACGGAGCCGATAGTTTTTTGATTCCATGTGTCCAAACAGAAAATGCTTTTGGAATTTTACCGTGGAAAAAAAAAATAAAAAAATTATATCTCTACAAAAAAAGGCAATATTTTGACTTCTTGGAATGAAAACAAAGTTAAAATACAATATTTCCTTCAGGATGCAAACAATATTTTCTGACAAGCTGTAATCACCAAAAAGTATCTGAGCCAAATGTTCATTATCTCGGTCTGTTAACACGGGAAGAGAAGAGAAACGGGATTTTTGGTATTTTCCCAGTTTTTTGCCACTTATTTCCATATTTCCACAGCTTTCCTCTCTTATTATATCCCAACAGGACAAAAATCAGGGTGCAGAAGCTCCTTCCACCATCCAGAATCATTTCCAACACATTGATTTTCCTGAATAACTGGAAAAAAACCTGGGAAAAAGATGGGTTTTCTCCTCTAGAAGAGAAAACATTTTATTTTGGGGAGATTTTCACTGTATTTCGGATTAACGACACCTTCTCACCCCCATTAGTTTGGGGGAGAAACAGCCCAGGGAGTTTTTTCGTGCGGCTGCAGGGAGCACGTGCATGGAAGGTGGTTTTTTTATCCCATATAAATGGAATTTTCCAGTGATCTCATCTTTTAAATTCCTGCCTTGGCCAAAAAAAAAAAAAAATTAAAAAAATAAAATGGAGGAAAAAGATAAAATAAAAAGCAAAGCAATCCAGGCTGGCTGCAGTTAGAAAAAAAATGAGTTTTGCTGATTTTTCTGGTTCCAGGAGAAAATGCAGCGTTGCAAAAGAGGGTGAAAATCGGCAATTTTGGACCCGTGGCTGGGCTGTAAAGCAAGTTTTTCACCCCAGAGCTCAAACCTCCAACATCCTTGATGGAGCATCTCGGCCACCTTTGCATCTCCCCCAAAATTTCTCTTTTTCTCATGATTTTTTTTTTCTGAGCCCAGGCTACAGCCCCGCGCAGGGAATAAGCGCAATTATCTCGTCTCGCCACATTTTTCCAGCCCTGCCTGAGGTTTAATTAAAGCCAAGTGAAAAACACAGAGGAGAAGAGCTCGCGTCCGATATCACCCCAGCGCACGCGGTGGGAGGGGGAAATGGGGGGGGAAAATAGGGAAAAAATAAAATGAGTTTTTGATTTAGTGAACCTTCCTGGATATTGCTCCTTGATCATATTTCCTTTAAAAAAAAAAATTAAAAATATTTATATTTATAAGTATGCACAGGCACATAGGTATATATAGATATATATGTACACTGAGACACACACCAACCTTCTCTCTCTAAAAAATATATATACGAGCGTATCCTAATCCCCTGTAATCTCCTTGAATTATACCTAAACCACCCTCCTTGCAGGTGACCTTTCCACAAAAGGCTGTTTCTATGCCAACAGCATTGTTTGAGGCAGGCGAGAGAAAAAACACGGCACAAAAATCTTTAATTTCTGCTTAATTCGGTGGTTTCATCCATGGCTGGGAGCTGGTTGATGCTAGAACCACCCCCTCATCGCGGGAAAAAAGTCATTTTAAAAATTAATTAATATACATAGGGTTTGAATATTAGGCAAGCGGGGTAACATTGACCCAATTTAGATTTTTTGGGGGTGAAATTTCCCTTGTTTCAGAGCAAAACCCTTGAGTTTTAAGGTCCTTTTCACCTTAAAATCTTACCGCACAAATGCAACCCATGGGCATCAGCTCCTACCACAAAGTCCTAATACGTAAAATTGGGAAAATCCCCAATTTTTTCCATTTTCACCGATTTTTAGGGATGTAGTGGGTCTGTCTGAGCTGATTTTCCCCATACAGCCCTCATGCTGCAGTACTGGAAGCCAGAAGGTGTTGATAACCCACACCCGTGTTATGACTATCAGTGCCCACACAGCACCAAAGGTACGGGGGGGCAAGATCTGGGAGGGGATACAACCCGGACAGCCGACCCGAGCTGACCAATAGGATATTCCATACCATATGACGTCAGCTCAACTATAAAGGGAGGAGGACGGGGGGGGATTCGGGGGAAGACGTTTGTCCTCCGAGCAACCGGTACGCGTTCTGGAGCCGCTTCCCGGGACAGGCCCGACACCGCCTGCGGATGGGCAGTAGAGAGTAACGGCTTTGCTGCTTTTGCTTCGCGCGCGGCCTTGCTTTCTCTGCTGTTTATTAAACTGCTTCTTATCATAACCCACGGGTTTTCCTTTTCCATCTTACTCTCTCCCCGCTTGCCTTGCTGACGGAGGTTTTGGTGGGGGGGAGGAGTGATAGAGGGACTAGGGGTGGGCACCGAGCACCCAGCCAGGGTAAACCCACCACAAGGGAATTCCAGTGAGAATTCCAATAGAAAAAAATAAAATTACAATAAGTAGCAGACCTGAACTCTGAAAAATTTTGAGAAACTGTTAAATTTATATGCATCATGTCAATGAGTAACACCAGATGATAAAATGGTGACGAGATCTGCAGGACTAAAATCAGTTCAATATAAATAATTTTCCATCAATAAAGGCTGTTTGGGGTCTGGATAACTTTATTCCATTGAAAATCCGGGATATTTGTCCTCATTTTCTCGAGTTCCAAACCAGCCTATGAAGCTGCAACCCAAACTAGTGTCTAAAAAATGATGGATTCCTGCCTGGAGCTCCACCTCTGGAGCCATCAACACAAGGACATGGACCTGCTGGAGCTGGTCCAGAGGAGGGCCATGAAGATGATCCAAGGGCTGGAACATCTCTCCTATAAGGCCGGACTGAGAGAGTTGGGCTTGTTCAGCCTGGAGAACGCTCTGGGGAGACCTTCTTGTGGCCTTCCAGTATTTGAAGGGGGCTACAAGAAAGCTTTTTACAATGGTTTGTAGTGACAGGACGAGTGGTGATGGCTTCAAACTGGAAGAGGAGAGATTTAGATTAGAAATGAGGAAGAAGTTCTTCACTCTGAGGGTGGTAAGACACTGGCACAGGTTGCCCAGAGGGACTGTGGATACTCCATCACTGGAGGTGTTCAAGGCCAGGTTGGATGGGGCCTTGAAGAACCTGGTGTAGTGGGAGGTGTCCCTGTCATGGCAGGGGGGTAGGAACTAGATGATCTTGGAGGTCTCTTCCAAACCATTCTATCATTCTATGATACCAAGAAGGAAAAATGAGATTTTTCCAGCACAAATTATCTGTTTAATTTCTTTGGCATTTTTTTTGGTGTCTTTTAGAGAGAGGCACAAGGACCCATGGCCCATTGGGTTGCAGCAATCCCCAAATCACCTTTTATTCACTCCTTGCAAGTGGGATGTCATCCAAATTCCTGCTTTTTTTTATTGGTGGGCATGGATGTATTTTTATTTTTCTTCTGACCCGACCCCAACACCTTCGCGGGTCTCAGGAGCGAAGATATTTCCCGACGGCTTCATCTCACAAGGCGCCGTATCAAGAGGATAAAAATACTGGTTGCTATGGGAACATAAACTCTGGAGTTTGAAAATACCAGAATTAAACCTTGCACTAATTTCGGTCCTTAAATCCCGCATTTTGGTGTCTTTGAGAGTTTTGAAGCAAAAATCTGAATTTCAAGTAGTCCAACCAGGGTTTAACATGTTTGCAGATGTTTTCCCACAGCCAGATGCATCCCAAACCCAGGAACAAATTTATAATAAAAATTTTAAAATTAAAAATCGGGATGAATCCCAAATTGTGAAATCACTTCTGGCCATCAGGCCTCAGAGCCATTGGTCCCACAGATACACAAGTGCTGGAGCGGGGAGCTGAGCATCCAGGGCTGACAGATATCAGTGGAATTCTTGCACCTCAAGAAATTCTTGCACCTCATCTGGAAAAACTGCTTGTGAGGCTTAGTTTTATTTGCTCAAATTCACTTTGTAAATATTAAATTATAATAATAAGGTTCCAGTGCTAACGATGCTCAGCTGGAGCATCCCCTTTTCTGGTGGCATCAATAGATTCAAAATTTTGGAGTTGGTGTCTACAAAACCACTCGGCCCAAGCAAGGAAAGAACATGTTCCAAGGAAAATAAATAATTTTTTACCTAGAATCATTGAATCATTTTGGTTGGGCGAGATCTTTAAGATCATCGAGTCCAACCCTTTCTCCAGCACTGCCAGGGCACCACTAAACCGTGTCCCTCATGACCACAGCTCCACACCTTGGCAACCCCTCCAGGGATAGGGACTCCACCACTGCCCTGCCCAGCCTGGGACAGTCCTTCACAACCCTGCCCAGCAAGAAATTGTTCCTCAGCTCCAACCTAAACCTCCCCTGGGGCAACGTGAGGCTGGTTCCTCTTGTCCTGTCACTTGTTCTTTGTGAGAAGAGCCCCATCCCCCAAGTTCATAATATGCAACAAATTTGGGACCACAACCGAGGGGAGAGGCAGCAGGTCAGGTAAGAAAAGCTAAACAGGAATGAAAGGATTATGAATGAAAAGGGTGCAAGGAAAGAGTCTCATCATTAATTCTGAATTTCCAAAGGTGAAACAGAAGAGGGAATTCACTCCTCATAAAATCACAGAATCATTTCGGTTCGAAGAAACCTTTAAGATCATCGAGTCCAACCATTAAATCAAGTCAAACTGTTAGATCATCAAATCCAACCATTAAGCCCAACCTCGTGTCAGAAGAACACAGAGTTACAGGAACTAATTTGTTGGTGACGGCAACAAACTGACTCTATGCTGGCACCTGAGGAACCACACAAGTCTGCAGGTTGGACGATGGAATGTGCCTGTGGGGTTTGCAATGCTCTGTCTGCAGGTCTTACAACACAACCTTGTTTGCAGGTTTTCCAATCCAATGTATTTGAGGTTTTTCCAATCCAGTCTGCCTGCAGGTTTTCACAGAATCCTAGAATGGTTTGGGGTGAAAGGGACCTCCAAGATCATCCAGTTCCAAACCCCCTGCCATGGCAGGGACACCTCCCACTACACCAGGTTGCTCAAGGCTCCATCCAGCCTGGCCTTGAACACCTCCAGGGATGGAGCATCCACAACCCCCCTGGGCAACCTGTGCCAGTGTCTCACCACCCTCAGAGTGAAGAACTTCTAACTTCTAGACTAAATCTCCCCTCTTCTAGTTTGAACTCATCATCCCTCATCCTACCACTACAAGCTCTTGTAAAAAGTCCCTCTCCAGCTTTCTTTCAACTCTCCCAGCCTGGCCTCCCAGCAGAGGGGTTCCAGCCCTCGCATCGTTGCTGTGGCCTCCTCTGGACTTTGGGCTCCAATTTTGCCTGGACCTTTGTAACTTTGCATCGCTCCAAACTCTGGTGCTGGAAGCATTGAACCAACTCAACCGTCTCCATCCCGCGCATTAAGTTACCTCCAAAATTCCAGCCAACACTTTTGAAACCAGCCCCTGATCCCAGCTGCAAATCTCCAGGTGGTTGAGACAACACAGAGCCCCACTGTCCC
Organism: Brachypteracias leptosomus; assembly: GCA_013401335.1. Lineage (NCBI taxonomy): Eukaryota > Metazoa > Chordata > Aves > Coraciiformes > Brachypteraciidae > Brachypteracias > Brachypteracias leptosomus. The sequence goes on from VYZX01025905.1 coordinate 67,788, forward strand.
CACAAATTACTATTTCCACTCTCTTTTTACCCAAAATAGGGGAGTTCTGCACAATTTAACTTCTCTCGGGCAACAAGGCCACGATCCTGCTGCATTTTGAGGGGTAAAAGATTGAGTTTGGGGTATTTTTCCATGTCAGTGGGACGCTCTGCCAAGCACAGAAGCAAGAGCAGGATTTACTTACCCAGGTGATGCTTTTCCTTTTGTAGCAATATCCCAAAAACCCCCTGAGCCTGAGTGATCAAAAAGGGTGTTTTTCATCCCAAATTCGTATCTGGGAGAGGGGGCCTGGCCACTTACATGGCTGTGCAAAGAAAAAGCAAGGAAAAGCCAAAGAAAAGGAAGTAGAAAAGGAAGGAAAAGTAGAAAGAGGGAAAGAAAAGAAAAAAGAGGAAAGAAAAGCTACGAAAAGGGAAAGAAAAGCAAAAAAATGGGCAAGGCAAGGAAAAAAAAATCCAAGAAAAAATGGAACACAAAAGCAAAAAAAGCAAAGAAAAGCAAAAAGGCAAGCAGAAAACCAAAGGAAAAGCAAAAAAAAAAAAGCAAGGAAAGGTAAAAAAAAAGCAAGAACAGGTAAAAAAGGCAAGGAAAAGCAAAGAAAAAGCAAGGAAGAGCAAAAAGAAACCAAAGAAAAGCAAAAAAAGCAAGGAAAGGCAGAAAAAGCCAGCCCAAAGCCAGCCCGGCAGAGCAGCGAAGGCAGAGACGGCAGCCGCCGGGTTTCCCGTGGCCCCACAATCCCCCGCCGGCCCCCGGTGGCCTTGAGCAAACAGCCCGGGCGCTGCGAGCGGGGCCCGGCACAGGCCCGGGGCCCCCCCGCTCGGGGCCGGCACCTCGGGGGTGCCCAGAGCGGGCCAGGGGGGGCGGCGGCTCCCCCGTGCTGGGAACCGGGGTGTTCGGGGCGGAGGGAAAAGGAAAGGCTGGTTTCGAGGGCAAAGCGAATGGATCGTGCCCAGCTCGGGCAGGGGCTGAATTAATTTGGAGTCTTTTTAGTGATGCGGAGGAAAATTCCAGGTGTGGGCACGGCAGGAGAGGGGAGAGGCCACGATGTCACCTCATTCCCGTGCATAGTCTAGATACTGGGTTTTAGGTCTCAGATCATAATGTATATGGGGGTAATATGTGATATATTATGCATTAGTCCAATAATATATTGACTATTGTAACAATATGATATGATAAGATATCATATGGAATCATAGAATGGGTTGGAAGGCACCTTAAAGATCATCTAGTTCCATATGACAGGATGTGGCGTGATATGATACGATCTGATACAATATATATGGGAGCGATAAATATTCTCTGTTATTATCATAATAATAATTTCTCCACTAATATTACTATATAATTATATGTTAATAGATCATAAATTGTCTAGTCTCGTAATAAAGATTCTCTATTATTCCCATATATATATATATATATATGATGGGAATAACATATATTGTGTTATCATTCCAACATATCTATTATCTATTGTTCCTCATATCATATCATATCATATCATATCATATCATATCATATCATATCATATATCATATCATATATCATATCATATATCATATCATATATCATAGATATATTTGTTGATGTGTGATTCATAGATATATATATGTTTTATATATACAATATCTATCTCTATATAATATAGATACAGAGATATAATATGTATATACTATATAATATGATATGATATAGGATCATAGAATCATTTAGGTTGAAAAAGACCTTTAAGATCACCGAGTCCAACTGTAAACCAGGATATGATACGATACGATAGGAGCAATAAATAATATATAGCATTCCCATATTTGGGAAAATATATATAATGTAATGGGAATAATATAGAATATATTACATATACTCTATATTTTTATATATATTTATACATCTTACATATATGTATTTCATAGAATCATAGAATGTTTTAGGCTGGAAGGGACCTCTAGAGGTCATCTGGTCCAACCTCCCTACACCAGCAGGGACATCTCTACCTAGGGCAGGCTGCTCAGAGCCCCAGCAAGCCTGACCTTGGATGACTCCAGGGATGGGGCCTCCACCCNTATCTCCTCTCCCAGCCTAGACTGATAGTGCTGGTTACCCCAGGCCAGGTGCAGGACCCTGCACTTGGCTTTGTTGAACTTCATAACTTTCACCTGGGCCCACCTCTCAAGCCTGTCCAGGTCCCTCTGCATGGCATCCCATCCCTCTGGCACATCAACTGCACCTCCTAGCTTGGTATCATCCGCAAACTTGCTGAGGGTGCACTCGATGCCACTGTCAATGTCATTAATGAAAATACGAAACAACAGCGGTCCCAGCATGACCCCTGAGGGACACCACTCGTCACCTTCCTCCATCTGAACATTGAGCCGTTGACCATCACTCTCTGGATGCGACCATCCAGCCATATATATACACCATTTATTTGTATATATGTGATTTTCATTATTTTTCCTGGATATCTGGGGGGGGGAAGCTCTTTTCACAGCGATCCCCCAGGAGAGTTGGTGGCAGCACGCTGGGATCTGGGAGTTTCCCTCAGAATGGGGGCCAAGAGCTGCAGGAAGCCGATTTTGGGGGAATCTTGCCTTGTACTATGGGTGAAGGACATACCCAGCAGCGCTTTGCAACCCCTGACACCAAAGCCACCTCTCTTCCCCCTAGAAAACCCACCACATCATTCTAGGGATGCTCTCAGCACTCCAAAATAATCCCTGACGGCAAACAAACCACCAAGGAGATTCCCCATCTTGACCATCCTGGAGAAAAGGAGCTAGAATTTGGGGCTTTCCCACCACCAGTTTTCACCTGTATTTTCAGCCCTTCCTGATGAAAACACAAGCCAATAACATGATGCTGAGAAAATATTCATTAGCTGGATAACGCTCATTAAAAGCAGCTGGGAAGGAAAACGCGGCTCTGACCAAAGGGGGGGAAATGCAAATTCTCCCGCGTGAACCACAGAGATTTCCCTCCTCACCCCCATCAGCAATTATCTGCGGCCAACCCCACGGGTTCCAATTCTCCTCCTCATCTCCGGCCACAGTGAGGAGCCAAAAAAAAAAAAGAAAAAGAAAAAGAAAAAATCTTTCATTTTCATAAAAATGAAATCTGGAGCCTGCAGAAAGCGGCTTCACTAATGACGTGTTTACCCAGAAAAAGACAATTTCTATTTAATGGTGATTACGAGCGAGAAGAAATTAAACTTCCTGGAGTATCTGGGTGAGAGATAATGGGGAGAGGAGAAAGTTATTGCGGGTGGAAGGGGAGGGAGCAGCGGGGGCCAGTCCACACACGCCGCTGCTCGCAAAGAACACGTATGTTCTGCTACAGGGACTTTGTGCCTTTGTGGCTGTTTGCATACGTGTACACACGTGTGTGAGCGCACAGGTGTGTGGGCACATGCCAGCTTGCACGTGGAAACTGGCAAATGCATGTGCAAACATGCATCTGTAAAGGGAGGCACATGGAAACAGGCACATGTGTGTGCAAACGCACAGAGGGTCATGCACCTGCACATGTAAAGGCACATGTAAACATGCACCTGCACATGTAAAGGCACATGTAAACATGCACCTGCACATGCAAAGGCACATCAACATGCACACGTGAACTGCACACATTCAAAAGCACATGCACACATGCGCATGCAAACATGGACACATGCACGTGTGCATGCAAACATGCAAACATGCAGATGCACGTGGACAGGCAAACACATGCAAACTGCACATGCACACGTGCAGACATCCCAATGCACATGCATATATGCAAATGTGAGCACATATGGAAACTTGCACATGCAAACAGGGAAACACACATGCACACCTACATGCACATGCACACATTCGAATACAAACACACATGCAAACAGGCACGTGCACACGTGAGTGTACATGGAAACATGCACATGCAGACATGCATATGCACATGCAAATATGCAAATGCACATGGGAACATGCACAGGCACATGCACATATTTAAATCCATGTGCATACGTGCACACGCAAGCGTATATGGCAACATGCACATGAACATGCAGCCATGCCAAATGCACATGTAAATGCCGACGTGCACTCACACAACCACACAACCACATGTGCAAACATGAACCAGCACATGCCAAGCACACACGTGCAGATGGACATATGTGCACAGGAGTCCTCGTAGCAAAACCTACATGTTTTGGGTGCTGCACACACCAGCTCCCACCAGTGATGCCCCAAATGCCTGGGGTGATATTTGCGCTCCCGTGTTGGGGGGAAAAAGTGCAAAATAAGATCTAAGCTTTTCGGCTCACCAGGTTCTCCACGCTGACCTCTCCTGCCCGTTTTATTCTAATTAATCGTTTCATCCGGGGTGAAAATTATTTTTTTCCCCAAATAGCCGAGACGAGACAAGGTCTTTTCATCCTGAGTAGGCTGAAAAAAATTCCTGGGGCTCATTCCTGGTGCCAAGGCCACTCCTGCCCCTTGCCAGCCCATCCCTGGGCTGCGCCCTTGGAGAGTGGAGCAAACATCTGCAGGACAAGCCCAGATGTGAGTCCTTCCCCAGCCCAGGAATTTCAGCTCCGAGGCACGTCTGGGATGGTTTAATAGGAGGGAAATTAAAATTGTTCACAGACCATAATGAAGAATGCAAAAAAAACACTGTGTCCAGCTCTGAAGCCCTCAACACAAGGACATGGGCCAGTTGGAGAAGGTCCAGAGGAGACCTCGGAGATGATCCAAGGGCTGGAACATCTCTCCTATGAAGACAGGCTCAGAGAGTTGTGGTTGTTCAGCCTGGAGAAGAGAAGGCTCTGGGGAGACCTTTTTGTGGCCTCCCAGTATCTGAAGGGGGCTACAAGAAAGCTGAGGAGGGACTTTTTACAGGGGCTTGTAGTGATGGGATGAGTGGCAATGGCTTCCAACTGGAAGAGGAGAGATTTAGATTAGAAATGAGGAAGAAGCTCTTCATTCTGAAGGTGGTAAGACACTGGCAAAGGTTGCCCAGGGAAGTTGTGGATGCTCCATCCCTGGAGGTGTTCAAGGCCAGGTTGGACAGAGCCTTGAGCAACCTGGTGTAGTGGGAGGTGTCCCTGCCATGGCAGGGGGATTGGAACTGGATGATCTTGGAGGTCCCTTTCAACCCAAACCATTCTAGGATTCTATGATAAAAAACCAAACCAACAAAGCACCAACCCTGGGCTGAAATTGCAACTGAATTATCTCTACAATCCAAGTCCATGCCCGGCTGCAGGAGCAGAGAGATCCACAGGCCCAAAATGGTGAGAAAAAGGCAAAAAAGGAGCTTTTTTGCAGAGTTTTGTCAGAATTTTAAGTGAGAAGCTGGGGCGGGGCAGCTCTGCCATGGCCTTGGGGATGTTGTCCTGACTTCTTACTCACACGGGCAAAATGTGGCTTACTGATAAATTTTTTGGTGATTTCTTTCTCTATCTTTAGGGCAAGAAAAACAAATTTTTGACTGGAATCTGGGGAGGTCTCAGTGTGCACACAACCACTGTCCCCCCGCCCCGCATTAACACCAGCCACCCATCACCAGCCAGGATGATCTACCATGGAAAAATTGCTTCAAAAAAAGGGAAACGGGCAATAAAAATGCCTCGATTCAGCTCTTTACCCACCACTCTAGAAGCTTCAGATGTGAACAGAGTTTCTTCTGAAGCACAAAGTCCTTCACTCCATTTTTTCATCCACTAAAGCTGAAATATACAAATCTTGAGGAGAAGAGGGAAGATGCTGTGGAGCATTTGTTGAGCACTTGGGGTCTGCAAGGGCTAGGGTTGTGGAAGAGCTGCACAGAGGATGTTAGGGACAACGGGATGCACTGGCCCCAGCCCAAACACATTTTTATATGTATTTATAGATAGATATATTTACATATATAAGATGGAAATGGTGTTAAAGTGAGGATGGTGGTGGGGATGATGCTAGGATGAAAGTGAGGTTTAAGGACAAAGCATGGGGATGGCAATGATTAAACCAGGGATGGTGGAGAAGATCAAACCAGGGATGATGGGTAGGATCAAATTAGGGATGCTGGAGAGGATCAAACCAGGGATGCTGGAGAGGATTGAACCAGGGATGCTGCCTAGGATCAAATCAGGGATGTTGGAGAGGATCAATGTAAGTAAGGATAGTGGGTAGGATCAAACCAGGGATGCTTGGGGAGTATTATACCAGGTATGCTGGAGAAGAACAAACCAAGATTGCTGGAGAGGACCAATGCAAGAATGCTGGCTCAGATCAAGCCAGAGATGCTGGTTAGGATTGAATCAAGGATGGCAGATGAACTCAAACCAAAGATGCTGTTTAGGGCTGAAGAAAAGATTCTGTAGGACTGAGGCAAGGACAACAGTTAAAATCAAACCCAGGATGCTGGCTTGGACCAAAGCAATCGTGCTGGGTAGGATGCTTTTTAATATCTTGGTCGGTGACACGGACAGTGGGATCAAGTGCACCCTCAGCAAGTTTGCTGATGACACCAACCTGAGTGTTGCAGGTGACACATCTGAGAGATGGGGTCCATCCAGATGGACTTGGAGAGGCTTGAGAATTGGGCCTCATGAGGTTCAACAAGGCCAAGTGCAAGGTCCTGAGCCTGGCTTGGGACAATTCCCAGTATCAGCAGAGGCTGGGGGTGAAGGGCTGGAGAGCAGCCCTGGGAGAAGGAGCTGGGGGTGCTGGGGGTGAGGAGCTGGAGCTGAGCCGGCCCCGTGCGCTCGCAGCCCAGCAGCCAATGTCCTCCTGCAGCATGGGCAGCAGGGCAGGGAGGGGATCCTGCCTCTCTGCTCTGCTCCGCTCTGGGGAGACCCCCCTGCAGTGCTGGGGCAGCTCTGGAGTCCTCAGCACAGCAGAGACATGGAGCTGGTGGAGCAGGGCCAGAGGAGGCCCCAGCAATGCTGGGAGGGCTGGAACCCCTCTGCTGGGAGGCCAGGCTGGGAATGATGGGCTTGTTCAGCCTGGAGAAGAGAAGGATCCAGGGAGACCTTCTGGTAGCCTTCAAGGGGCCTGTCAAAAAGATGGGGACAGACTTTTGGGCAGAGCCTGCTGGGACAGGACAAGGGGTGGTGTTTTTAAAAGAGGGAGATTTAGACTAGAGAGAGGGAAGAAATGTTTGATGCTGAGGGTGGTGAGAGCCTGTCCCAGGTTGCCCAGAGAGGTGGTGGCTGCCCCATCCCTGGAACCATTGCAGGTGAGGTTGTCCGGGGCTCTGAGCAACCTGCTCTAGTTGCTGATGTCCCTGCTCCCTTCAGAGGGGTTGGACTCAATGGTCTTGAATGGTCCCTTCAACCCAAACCACTCCATGATTCCATGATGTTTGTGAGGGTCAAAGCAAGGATGCTGGCTAAGATCACACCAAGGAGCAAGCTGAAAGTGCTGGTTAGGATTGATGGAAGCTGGAATCAAACCAGTGATGCTCGTTAGGATTCAACTAAGGATGCTCGCTAAAGTCAAACCAAGGATGATGGTTAAAATCAAACCAGGGATGCTGGCTCGACCCAAGGCCAGTAGCTAAATGTAAACTGAAGACATTGTCTGGAACAAAAGCAAAGACACCAGCTAAAAGCTCAGTAACTCTATTTTGATCCAACTTCTTAAAAAATGCTGATTTTTACCCCTCCCCAAGGTGCCAGCAGCCCAGTGAGGCTCCACGTCGCCCCACAGCCCCTCTAGCAAACCACTGATGGGTTTTTTATTAACCTGGCTAAACTGGCTGGGAAAAAAAGAGATGATTTCTGGCACAGTTTGGATCCCAAAAGGTCCATCCTGCTCCTGGCTCCGGAGCCACGGGCAGCCTGGGCATGCCTGGGAGTCGGGTCAGCTCCCCAAAACCCCACAGGTTATTCCTTACTGTGCCAAAAAAATCATTTTCTGTTGCCATTTAACTCCTCACGCAGCCCTGGAGCACAAATTTGGCAATATTTCAGTCAAAAGGTGCTTTTTATCCCAAATTTCTCACAAAACATATGTGAATAATTTCTGTGCCACGCACAGGGCTGGGCAGAACATTCCTTTTTGAGGGATACTGAGCTTTTATCAAATGCTTCTGGAAACCCCAAGTCAACCAAATCCCCCCCAAATTTGTATTTAGTTCTTGAGCTCATAAGAAAACCTCAAGTTTGGAGTTTCTGGGGGTTTTTTTGACACCTGTTTGCACTGATAAATCAGCTGTCCTAAGCGCAGAGTAATTCAGCCCAGCCACATCCTTCACCCACCCTCCAAAACAATAATCCTCATGCTTTGAAATTCAATTAATTCTATATTTTTTGAAAAGAACAGTTATTTTCCCCAGAAACACCAGATTTTTCATCACTCCCTTGGCACACCTGAGCTGGATTTAACCCCTAGAAGTAATTCTGGGACAGAGAAAGCTGCAAAAAATGGTGTTTCCTGCACAAATCTAATAGTGATGGAAAAAACTAGTCCCAAATCACATGACCAAATTACACCCAGTTCCCAACTGGGACAGAAAAAATTCCTCTGCTGAGCTTTAAAGCCAATGAAGTCACTTTACAACATTTTTCTGTAGCGGGATGAAGATAAATTAAGCCCCAGGTGTTGCTCAAGCCCCATTTGATGTTGTATCCTAAAAAAATATTAATTGCTGAAGAGTTTTATAATTATTTTAATAAGGATGTGACTCCGGTACGATGAGAATTGATGCTCTGCAAACACACCAGGTATTTTTTCACGCATTTGAGAGCTCTAACGTTGTGATCTGAGGTTTGGACACACGGTTATCTGAGCTCTGTGCTTAATGATGGGTGCCTAATTAAGGCTGAGGAGGGCTGGCTTCGTTAGGAGACCCTGCGTCCAGTCTGCCCTGGGTTTTTTGGGAGAGGAGCATCCCCGTCCGCCTGCTCGCGCAGCCCACCAAGGTCACAGCTGCCATAATTCAGGCTTTTGGCTCGTGGGGTTGCACCATCAGGGCTGTATTTTGCTCTGCGCTGGAATAATCCCAAATAACATCCTGAATTATCCTGCTGATCAAGCTGGTGTTCGCCTTCCCAAGGAAGAAGAAGCATGAGGAAAAACACGGACACTCTTAAATTCCTTGGAAATGAGGAAGGGTGAAAGCTTGGAGAGATGCAACCCCCACGCTCAGGGACTAAACGGGATGAGGATGAGGATGCTTGCGAAGGAAGGACGAAGGCAACGCCACGCATCCATGGCCAGGGGCCCCGGAAGGCCAGGGCGCAAATTAGTGAGAGCCATCAACGTAACGAACTGGAGGACTGGAGCCATCCCAGTGCCGGGTTAATGGGGCTCTGCAGCAGCAGCTGGCGGCTGCCTGAGCGAAACCCACAGGATTTTACCCCAAATCAGACACTAAAACACACGTTGGGTGCGAGGCGAGGATACAAACACTTGTATGGCATCGTGGCTGGTTGCTGCTCGGGGCTTTTCCCCCTCCCCGGCTGCACAAAATCCCCCCAAACCTATTTAAGGGGTGACTTTTAGCAGGGAGGGGCTGAATTTGCACCATGTCTCTGAAATTCTGCCATCCCCATTTTAGAGGGTTTTCTGCTTTCTAAACCTAGAATTGCACTAGAATTAGGTTTGGAATTCTAAACCTAAAATTTATTTGCAGGTAAAGAAAATCTAAAGTCCCTCCCATCACGAGTCACCCCAATTTTATGAAGCTGTTATGAACATCCAAAGGTTGCAGGTCATAAAAATGCCATTTTTCCGGGAAAAATCCCACCGTGAGCAACTTGCTGGAAGGTAGGGCTGAAGGGCCAGTTAGTTCCTTAAAAAGATAAAATTTGCAGGTTGTTTAATGCTATTTAAATCTCTTTTTATCTCTTAGAGGGAATAAGGGTGAGTGGATCCAGGGTGGGGCGGCCCAAGGGAATTTCTCATGGCTCCCTGAAGGATGCACTGCTCGATATTTCTATTATTACGTGGAAAGATAAATATATTTACAAGGAGAGACTCTTGTTCCTATGGCAAAAATAATTATTTAAATTTTTTTCTTAATGGGGCACAGTGGTTTTGGGGGGAGATACCTGACGGGCACAAGATGGAGCTAAATGAAATGGAGTGTGGGGATTGGAGAAGGATGCGGTGCTGGCCAGGTGGTGTTCTGAAGGGATTTTAACCAAAAAAAGGGATTTTCCTGGGATATTTGTTCCCCCACGTTGGTGGGTAAATCCATAGTTTCCCAGTGTGAGCAGACCAGTGGGAGCCCCTGCCCAGTAATTCTGCCACCCCCAGAACAGTCACAGCCACCCTTCCACCTCTTACGTATATAAAATATATGTGTCTTCATCCATATTATCCAATTATATCCATCCAATATTACTGGATTCTTATGCAATATATATAAGATAGATGTGTCTTCATTGTCCAATTACATCAATCCAATATAGAGATTATTATTTATTATTTGAGATATATATCATTATATATATATTAGAGAGATATATTATATATACATATGTGTTCATCCACATTCTCCAATTAAATGCATCCAATGTATATGTCAGTGAATTATTATATACTTTACATGGATATAATTGGATAATGTGAATGAAGAGATGTATATAATGTCTATATATATAACTATCATATATAGAGAGAGGGAAAGGATATATGGGGAGATGACATATACAAAAAATATATGTATAATATATATTGGATATATATGATAGTATGTATATATCCAATTGATATATGGATATAATAGTATGGATATAATAATAATGGCTATATAATAATGGATTATATGAATATATCAAATTCACACATGTAATGTAATATATCAAATATATCCAATATATTCTATATATATATAATATACAATATATCCAATGAATGGATATAGAAACATAAAATCATAGAAT